>CM031242.1:607163492-607432259 GCA_018340775.1 Taxus wallichiana var. yunnanensis | reverse complement strand
ACAAGGCTTTACGGCCCGAATTCAAAATCAATAAATCCGATGTCACGGTCGTAATAGACTATATTGCCTTAGGCAATTGGATGTTTCCCAAAACTATGCCAAGACAATCACTCAAAATTTCCGAACATGCTCAGTCTCAATCAGACAGGAGTGAACGGAATAGAATATAGCAAATCTATACTTACCTTGGCGCATGCAAATCTAAGGTTTGATATTCACGGTTCACTTCAGCAGAAGCTAGAACACGAGACAAATATTCATGCTCAGGGATCTCAAACAGTGACAAAGACAGTGTCCAAATGTCAAGTTCAGAAAGAGACAGAAGTACCAGTTACCTTTCCAGAATTCAAATGATTCAAACAGAGGTAACAATTCAACAGTTGCATATGAATTCATACTGATATTCATCAACGAAGCATAAAAAGAATCAGACAACAAATTAATCTCTGATTTCAACCATGAACAGTGACTTAAACACGTAATCATTCAATCGACTCCACAGAGTCATTCAAATCGCAACAATTATAAATCTGTATATTCACACTGTGCACTGCCATCGATTTTAATACCCATAACCGCTGAACCCAACAACATCTTAAGATAAACTTGGTTGATAAATCCTTCAATGCCATCCATGGTAATCATTCAGAATTAAACAAGTGTAAGCCATCGAATACCCATTTCAAAGCAAGGAAATCAACTGAGCCGCTTCGAAGCTTTCGAACAGCTTACACAAAAGGAATGCAAATGCATACTCAGGAAATCTATACTCATTATTTATTACAAATAACCGCGGCCTCAAGACCTGTTTTCTCTACAAGGCTTCCACGAAAATCAAATAATAAAACTCTAAGATGAATCTACATTCTCAGCAGTAGATAGCAATATACGATTCAATCATGGACCCCACTGAGTCGTAAAAATAAAGTATAGATGTATCAATATTGTACACAGTCAACAAATAATCCCGTTACCACAATAACAAGGAAGAACAACTTCCACTGGATCGTTTAGACTACGGTAACACAACAGTTGCCTGTTCCCAAGCCAAAAATTAGAAAACAAATGAAACCCAAAAGTATCATTAGTCACTGTCAACAAAACCACGACAGAGTTTCCAAAATTTCCTAAAACACTGAACAATCAAACAGGTACACCAGTATCCTTCCCTACTGTTTCACAACAGTATTGGCGATCAAAAATCGACAACAAAACAGTGGTCTATACCCTACACAAGTATATTCGACGGGTTCATGCCAAACAGGCCGAGCATTCATACCTTTAAATATATAAATATCTCACATATTTAAACCAGAAAGAATACACAAGGGAATAGAGCCGAAATTCGAATTTAACAAACACCCATCTAGAGGAAATTGAAAAATCGAACCAGAAGAGATACAGTACCAAAATCAAACAAGATCTCCATAGAAAATCATCCATTTTCTCAAAACATTTGAACAGAGTTGTTCTAATGAAATCACTTGAAAGACAGCAAGCTATTTAAAGGTTAGGGCCTAACATGCCTGGATTTTTGATCAAATTTCCGAAGTAGACCACAGGAAGAGCTCAAACTTCCTTCTCTTTTTCCAAGATAAAGCGACCAACAAAATTTCACTATCTCCATCACATATATATCCTCCATGACAGAGAAAAGAGCTAGAGCAGTTCATACTTGCCATGCAACACAAAGAGAACTGGTGCGAAGAACCAGTAAACAAGCAGAGAGAGAGAGAAGACCGAAAATCGCGACAAGCCAAACAAACCCACAAATTTCCCGTTTGCATGCCTTCTCGCGAGTTCCGAGCTCGACTTCCGAGAATATTGAATGCCATTAAACCAACTTTCCCGCTTAAACTCAACTTCCACCGACCGCCAGAATTGGCGACAGTCCAACTAAAACTCAAGTTCATTTCCAAACTTAGCAAATTGCCACGTCTGCACAGGTTAGCCGTCGCTTAAGCCTCCGCCATGACCTGTCCCTCATCCTTATCCCCAGCATTAATTGCCATAGAAAACGCCGCCCATGGTTCGCACCCCTCCATAGGCCCCTTTACATCCTCCTCAATAGTTAGGTTAGTAACTTAGGTTAGAATTTAGGGTAATACCCATACTAACCAATTTACACGTAGTTACTAACTTAGGATATTAACACATAGCCTAGGTCTAGGTTAGATTAACAATAATCTAACCCCTAGGTTAGGTTTTAGTTTTAGGTTACTAACCATTAATAATTCCAGTTAGGTCTTCGTCCTGTAAACTCAGAAAGACCTGTATCATACCTTCTCGAACAGAGTTAGCTCCAGTTCTGCTGCAGAATTGTATGTAACGAAATATTACCCGGTCCACAATCGAGACCTTCCAGATATACTTCCATATCGGGAACCAATTTTATTTCACAAGATCAGCCCGAGTCATACTCCTGACCAGCTTAATCAATGCTTCCATACCTTGCAACCTGTTCAAGGTCTGTGATCTAATTCATCACAAACAAACTTAAAGCATTACTTGGATCAATTCCACTGATCCAAGACTAGATATTATAGATGAATAATTCTATAATTCATTCCGAGATCAGATTAATACTCAGATACAAAATGAAATAAATAAAAGAGTCTAATCATATTCTGACTCAGTCAAGATCTGCAATCTGCAAGGAAATTACAATACATATCAAGCATGATTTCTAAATCGAGGAACACATCCTTATACAAGAAATCACATATCAACACTTGTATGTCCAGGAGAAAGTAACAACAGTTCAGGGTGTTACGAAGTACACATTTAATACAATTAGTATTAAGAACAACTGTGATAAGCAAATGTGTGCATGGATTGTCAAGAGAAAGTGGCGATATGTCCTCATTAGTAAATGATATAGGACGTGGAATTTTTTTGAGAGATTAGATAAGGTGTGTGAATTCCACCAAGAGTTATCACTTTTAATGTGAATAGAACGAAGATGTGATTCTAATATATGAAGAAAATTAGGTGCATTTCATAATAGGTCATAAATAGGTATCTTGGATGGTGTATTCTTAAGTTGTTCAATGATATCATAGCCCTTAGAAGTAGGAGGAGGAGTCGTGGAAGTAATAGGTGGTGGGATAGAAATGAGTTGAGTGGTAGGAGGATGAGCACGGACAGGATAGTTACTGAAATTGATAGAAGGATTAGCCATAGGTGTAACAAAGTGAGGAGGATGTTGAGTACACACTTGCATGAAATCAACAGGAGTAGTAACTATGCTAGAAACCCTAGTGGGAGTGAAAGTAGGATAAGGTGATTGATCCATAACTTGATAAGGGGAAGCCAAACTAGAAAGAAGGGTTTGAATGTTTAGGTTCACCAAAATGATTAAGCTAAATATGGAAATATATGCCTAATCTGATTTCTATTATAACAGTAAATAAATGAATAATTAAGTACAAAAATTAACCCAAGCAAACTAAGTAATAAAATGTGAAACCCTAGTTGCAAAGAGGGTAAGAAAATCCCTAATTGGTTTGCGGCAGTGAAACCTGGATTGTACCAAAGTGCTGGCTAGATGAATAGAGAGGGAGAAGCATTGTATAGAGCCTCAAAAAGTGTGTGAGCTGATGATCTTCATGGACTGGGCCACTTGGAGAGGGATAGGGGCTTTTACGGGCACCCTAGACCTAAATTTGGGCGCCTATATTTGTGAAAATTCTCAAGAAACATCCTTTGATTGGTCGCGAGGTATTATTTTTTTTTCCTTTGGTTGTTATGAGGTCACACAATGATTTTCAAAGTCACTAAAAACTTGTAACAAAATAATAACATGCAAAACCCTTAAAGAGACATCAAATCATAAAAAATAAAGATGAAAAATGATGGTTTCGACAGTCCTTAGCTATCACTATGGAAACATTTATGCTGAGCATTTCACTACATCTCGGACCCATTGTAGTTCTAACTATGTGTGTGTGTGTGTGTGTGTGTGTGTGTGTGTGTGTGTGTGTGTGTGTGCGGGCATGGAATCATTCCTAGGTGGCTCTTATGTGTTTCGTGCTTGATACGAGAAAAATAACTATATGTAAAGAAATTTAAAAGATGTGTGCATGGAATAGAAATAACTTCCCTCCTATGAAGTGTATGCGAGAATAACCAACCCTTGTGTCCTTTGGATGGTGCTAGATGGATGCAATGGAGCTCTTAGATGATTTTATGGATGAAATCATAGGTGGTGATAACTAATTCTTAGTGCTTGGTCCTTTATTATGATCACATAAATTTATATTTATCGATTCCGTTGTTTGAATTTAATAATTAACCCTAAAAAGAATGACTACTAAAAAGAAAAGATTCTCAAATAGGTAAAAAGGACTGAAAATAGTGACCAAAGTATCCGAGGTTAGGGACGCCTAGAGGGGACAAAAGCACTTGACACTAGCATCTGGTGAGTCTTTGGGTGTCTGAGACACAAAATCATGCACTTTGGGCATTATTTAGTCCTAGTCTCATACTACTTATTTAGAAAAATTTTGAGTGAAGAAAGTAGTAATTAACCCCCGCCTTTTAACCATCTTACTTTGTTTTATTTTTTCATTCCCAACCTCATGCACCCATATGCCTAGTATACTTTCATCGTTTGACATCATTTTAGCTTTGATTTGGGGTGCCCATGTGCACACTGGTCCCACTAGGGGTGCCCCGATCCTTTTTAAACTTTCTTGCCACTTTTTGGGCACTTTCTATCTATTTCAGACTTCTTATCTTTTTGGTGGTCAGCCATTTCAGGATTAATTATGAAATTAGATCAAGAGAACCCTATAAATATAAAGTTATGAGACCATAATGAGGGACCAAACACTAGTCACTACTATCATCCACCTAGAGTTGCATCCATTTGGAGATCATTTACATCCATTAGCTCCATCACAAGGACAAGGATGGTTCATCTACATCACAAAAGATTAGGGGAGGGATTCTATTCTATTCCATCCACCATTCTACTACATTTTTACATCTAGTTATTTCTCACTACTTCACAAAGTGTGAATGACACAAGAAAACCTAGGGAACATGATGCACACACACACACACAAGAACTACATTTGGGTCCGAAATGTAGTGCAGTGCTCTGTTAGTAAGCCAACTATTGTGGTAGATGAGGTCAGTTTGACCCATTCATTTACATTCTTATTTTTAGGGTTTTAATACTTTGTGGTATCTTGAAGGTATTTATTTTATCTTGTATTATCGGTGACACTTTGGCGTAGTGTAGTGAATCTGATGCGACACATAGTGAGGGTTTCAAAATACCTACCAAACCTATAAAACTCGATTACGGAAATATTTCATGGAGACCAGGCACCCATTTTGTAGACCAAACCATCCACTGGGAGTGACAATCCCTTTACAAGCATTCCAGTCCATAGATTCATTCCATATCCTTCCTTTTTGGGACCTTTACATATTGTCTCCCACTTCAAAATTATTCTCGTTATTCTATGACGTAGTCCATCGAGCTCCTTTAATTAGATGAGTTCATTCTAAATCTCTTAGTACTATAGGGTTTAGAATTTCCATTTTCATAGTTTCTTGTGTCATTTTTATATTTATTTACTACGTTTTACTGTATTTACATGCCATTCTAGATTAGATTAACTACACATATTCCCCATTTTTAGTTAATTATTTTAGTGAACCCGACCTCTTTCACGCTTAGGATCCTCATTTTTCCTCTATCATGGGTCAAGTTCCTTTATCTGATTTACTTAAGAGATATCCTAATTTCCATGATGTTTTGTAAAAATTGTTAGACATCAAGTATTTTGATGACAATACACCACCACACAAACTAAGTCCTATGCTCGCTTGTCATTCATGACCCTAATGAACCTTAATCTAATCAACATATATTAGACTCAATTAAAGCTTTACATTATTTGTTTCAAGACAAGTTTATGGCTATGGAATCCATGATTATATCTCTCAAATCTAAAATTAAACATCTTAAGGATGTTTCTAAATCACATGTTTGTGTTCCTTCTACATCTTATATGCAATCTATGTCCACTACATGTCATCTTGTTAAACCTCAAGACATCCCATTTCCGGGCATCTCATATTAGAGCATAATACTAGGCAACATGAAATTCTTATTTAGCTCTTTAGTCATCAGTTGATCACTCTATCTCCTACTCATTACTATTCTCCTTATTGGTTATAAAATATCAAGGTCATCCATATTGCAATTATCATCAAACCAATGGACATAATGATAACAATTTCCATACTTTACCATGAATAATCAAACATCTTGAGCGTCAAGGATTTATTTCATTTTCTACACAAAATTCTAATACAAATGATAAATCCCATTGGATTCCTAAATTTGATTCATCTATATCTAATGAGCATTAGGCCAATGTTACTCAAGCACCTCCTAAGAAACAACCTCTCACAATTAGTTCACCATCTCCTCCTACTCAACCATCTATGACATCACCAAGTCAATCACCTACCAAAATTAGTTCACAATCACCTACTAATAAGTCATTTATCATATCACCAAGTCAACCTAAGAAACCTCCTTAAAATTCAATGCAACTTGGCATCCTCTCAAGTATAATCTCTAACCAATTACTATCATCAAATCAAATAATCCTCATACTAGCATTCATGACACATTGCAAATTCTACCACAATGAATATTATTACTTTTTTTCGACCATGATTCCACCACTAAATGCAAACTTGGTCTTTGGTAGGTGTGTTCAAAGAAAGGTTGCAAAATCTATGGAATGGGGTAAGAACACTCAAGAACCCCAAAGATTTGTGCAAAAATGATCAATGGACCATCAGTTAAGAATTAAACAAGGATTCCTACTTTTCATGCATTAGTTTGAAGTAAACAAGAAAACTTAACAAATATAATTACCCTTTATTCTTGAAAGCTTAAATAAGTGAGCCTAATAAGGATCTAAGTAATCAGTTTGTGCTTAAGAGAATGGGATCTCACCATTAATGGCTTCAAGGCCAATGGTTCTTCCCATTTACTTTATGGTGTGTGATGTGTTACAAAGGATAAAGTAAATATCTCAATAAGATGAAATGAAACTCATAATCATAAGAATAATACTATAGTTTATGTTAGAGGGAAGAAGTGTTCTTGTAAATGAGAGGGAAGTCTTGGGCTATTTATAGTTTTCCATTTGGGAAAGTGGGAGATTTTTGGTGCATGTGGGACTAAAAGATAAGTCAAAAGTAATTAGGAGTCAAAGTAAGCTTTGAATAGATTTTAAAAGAAGTTAATTATGGTTTAGGGTAATTAACCTAGGTTAGAATAATTAATCTTGTTTAGAGAGAAATTAGGGTTTTGGGAGGGTTTTGAAAGGCCTAATCAATCCAATGAAATGGATTGATAGTCTAGGAAGCTAATAGAAGTGGTAAAGAAGAGGATTTTAGCCAAGAAGAGGCTATAATAGCCTATTTAATTGACTTATAAGAGGAATACGACCAAAAGAGTGTAGAGGGGAGTTAGATAGGTCTAACTAATGATATGTCGTCAATTTGTGAGGAAGAGAATAGTTAGTGCAATATTAGGAATAATAGTGCTTTGATCAAACTATAGGTGTCTACATTTTCCCCTCTTTGGGGTGACATAAGCTACGTCACTTCAAAGAAAGTAGACAAGTATAAACAAGTAGAAATTTTTGAAGGGGTAGAAGAAAAATTAATAGGATGAAGGTAGGATGAAGGATGCCCCCTCGAGTGTCGATGGGGTGATAGAAGAACTCGATCGATGATCGAAAAGAGAACAAAAGGAAGAAAAAGTGTAAAGAGGAGATGAGAAAAACAACAAGAAAAGGGGATATTGAGCTATCTGTAAACCAGTGCTAACAAATTTTAAATCATCATTTTGCTTATAATCTCATCATCGACCCTTATTAAGATGTAAACATATGAAAGAAGCATAAAATGACATGAAAAATCCATAATACAAACAATTTTCTATTGCTAAAATAACAAATCTATGTAACATACAAACATGCAATGCAATACGAGAAGTAAACAAAATATTTTAATAGGGAAATGAGTAAAATCACACAAACTCAAACCAATGACATTCAAGATAGTTACAAAAATATTTTTTATCAAGTTATAATCTAAATATGTTTTATAAATGACAAGGGTAAAGGATGATGCCCCAAACAATGTGTATATGCAAGGGAAATGATGGAGGACACTTGGGTCCGATGAAAAATAAGTGTGCATGATAAAAATAGTATTAGGCAATTGATAATGCCCTAGAGTATAGATGAAGTAAGAAACATAGCTTTTGTAGATGATTGAAGATTTAGATGATAAGTGAGTTTTGTTTCAAAATGATTTGAAAACATCAGCAAGATACGAGATGAGTGTCATGCGAGAGACACATATTTCAGCTACAAATGAGTTTTTACAAATTTTAGTTCATTTTTGAAGTGCTTATGATTTAATTTTTTTATTTATTATTTATTTTTGTTTGGATGATTTTATACTATTTAAATTTTTATCCATCATAAGAATTTACGAGATAAAAAAATCTCTTAATAGTTCGCGTGAAGGTATAAAGGTGAATGCATAGTCATCGAAGAGTCATAACATGTCCTGATGGGAATAAATATGGGACCAAAATAATAAAAAATAATCATTATGATGGGTAAAATAGTAGAAAAATAGAAGGAAAATGTGAAAGGTGCCTGGAAGATTCATAAATTATTCCAGTGCAATGAAGAAGTGACCGTGGGCTAATACTTAGTGCCTAAAGCATAAAAAGGAGTAAAAATAATTATTTTAATAGAAAATTAATCACCTTGGTAGGTAGAAGAAGGGATAAAATGATCACGAAAGAGAAAAAATGCCCTAGGGCATCATGAAACTTAATATACCCACCTGGGGTGATAAATCAATCACGATCAGTTCATTTATACCAGAGCTCTTGCAAATTTTCACTGTGAGTGAGAGTGATAGCCCCTGGAGTGAGATGACAAGGCTATCGAGCAGGAGGAGATGAGAAGATCACATCTAAGATTTCATGTGGGACCCAATGGATGGACCCTACATGAGTGGTCTATCCTTCTTTGTGAATTATGCATTTTATTTTTTTTTTAGGGCATTTTTAGGCTAGATTAGGATATTTTTGACATATGCGCATATGCACATGCATCAATTTGATGTGTACATGTATGCGCATGTATCGATTTGATGGGTATTCGTACACATATTCATAAAAAAAAGGGATCACACACATGTATTTGTTGTGGAGGGAGAAAACATAGATGTGTATGTGTGGATGTTAAAGAAGGCATGTAGGTATCGAAGAGGATGCATATGCATCCTAGGTAAGGGGAAAAGTGGTGTGTATGTGTACACACCAGGCATATGCATCTGTGTAGACTAGGGGAAATAGGTAGAAAAATAGAGGGGGCATGTACTTTTTGGGATGGGCATGTATGCATTCGGGAAAGTGTGTATGTATTGGATAAAGGGGAGAAAAACATGGTTATGGTTAAATAGCCAAGGAGAAAAGAAAATAGACTAGAAGAAAGTGAAAATTTAGGAAATAAGATGGAAGAATGAAGGATTTTACTTTGTAAATTAGATAGAAGTAGATAGAAATGTGCCTAATACATGTGTGTTTCTTTTTTTTGCAGTGTATATTACCCATTCTGCATACACACACGAGTGATATGGTGGTGCTAGTGCGATAGAGGAATAATTGATGAGGATGATAGGAAGATATTGGATATCCTCCTATACGTCATGGGATTGGCCTACGTGGTTGATATGCCTTAGATCACCTTGGATCACGGCCTTTTGATGATGTAGTAGCTGAGAGATGGCATAACGAGATTCATTACATTTGGCTTCCGAATGAGGAGATCATGATTACACCTAGAGGATGTGTGGTGCATTATGTGGGTCCCGATCTAGGGTCATCTTATCCAGTACATGAGTCACTAGCCCGATATTCAATGATGTATCTCAGAGTTATTTGGTGTCCTGATGATACCATATCGTGGGATGACCATTAATTGTGGTGCATTGAGGACCCAAAGCTAGATCACGTTGTGGTTTATATGATGGCCTTCCTTAGTGGATTTCTACTCCATGACAAGAAAATGCTTCATTTCACTTGGCCTTCTTGGAGTGATATGTGGGCTGATAGACGGAGAGACTTACTTGTTGGGGTCAGTGTATTCTAGCACACTTATACTGGGACCTACATTTGATTACCTACTACCATCAGAAGATGGTAGGACTAGCCAGATTGCTATAGATTTGGGCATGGGACCATATTGTTATTGGTCACCCCTTAGGTGTTTTGAGGGTTCAAGATCCAGAGGAGCCCTCTTCTATGGGATGGGTCCCGATTGGGGACGATGTGTGGCCATACATGGGAGATGCGTATCATTACCACCATGAGCTTGATGAGTTACAAAAGGCCACCATAGTATGGATTCCCTATAGACATTTCCAGTGGCCTGAGGATGGCTTAGAGCTCAACACTACTATAGTTGAGCACTTCATGTTGGGAAACCGTAGCTATATGTGGGAGATTTACAGAGTAGATCGGTGCTAGAGATAGTTTGGCATTACCCAGGATGTTCTTAGCAAATATGTGGTACACTCGTAGGGCTCGAGAGTACATTGACATGGGTCCATAGATTTCCCAGGATAGAGCACTTGGCCAGCTTCCTACAGGTGGTACCTACTATGTGGGTTCCATTGAGATAGATCAAAGATCCTAGTTGCACACCTGAGTATGTGTCATGGTACCATGGTGTGATCCCATGCCATTTGACCATTTCCATGGCAGCCTATGAGGCAGGAGTGAGGGCACCCCCTATGGGGCCTCCTAGCGATGATGCCAAGGGTGGATCCGGTGATGGTGATGATAGTGATGATGATGATCCATTTGACGACTAGTGTCATGTAGGGGGAGGGGGATAGGGTCCTCCATTACAGAAGCCTCCAAGATAGGGACCCCAAATTTGATAGAGATAGGCACCTAAGGCCACCGGACATAGAGTTTCCTCTAGTAGGAATTCTACTAGGGATATATGCCCCTTTACAATACGTATTTATGGAGTAGGGTCCTCCATCTCATGCTCAAGGGTGGTGGTGACGATGAGAAGTTAGATTCTCTTTAAACCATTAAAGGAGGTGATAGTCATATAGTTACTGAGTAGCTATGGAGAGAGATGAGCTAGGCATGAGTACAAGCCCTTATAGTAGAGTAGGATCAACCCAACGTTCGGGTATAGGTTTTGATAGTTTAGAGGGATCAAGCTAGAGCACATGCCACTCAAGGTAGGGATAGTTTAGTCTTGTAGTACCATATTACCTGAGTTGGCGGGACATGAGGTTTAGATACTAAGTCTTTTACATTAGTCACAATAATTAGGTGCAAATGGTTATTACATAGAGGGACCATGACTAGGCACGGGCACATGGTTTTATAATTTAGAGGATCAAGCATGAGCCCAAGTGTAGACATTACTATAGATAGAGATCGAGAGGCCAAGCTACTAGACATGCTCATCATTTGATAGGGGCGATTGGTAGGAGAGTGAGAAACCACCATTCGAGAAACCATTACTTTTAGTGATGCTTTGACATGATTATAGGACCCCTTTTTATAAAAATCCTATTTAGAGTAGTGCCAAATGCAATGTGATGGGTGTCATCATTTCCTTCATTTAATCAACTTCTTGTTGATGTCATATCAAGCCCGGGGTGTGTCTAAAGCTATATGCAACAAGAGTACTTTAATCGATATGGTAGTTGTTGTATTTATTTTTCTATTTTTGGGGATCTCTTTAATGTCTTAAGGACTTCTTGGTAAAACCTTATTCAAATCAAACTATGAAAACTTGCTGAAAGTAAAACACAGCTTTGTTGAAAGGAAACACACATAGAAAATAAACACACTCAATTTATAATTCTTGAAAACAATTGCAAGAAATGTAAGAATCTATTTAAAAACCTACGTAGGAACAAGTACACAACAAAGTTTAACTGAGAGAATTAAAATAATATAGAATTAACAAATCTAAGATATTTGCTTTGAAAAAATATAAATACCAAATAAATGAATATTCCGGTCTTGGGGAGTGGGCCCTTAATCCTCCTCTTGAATCAAGATTTAATAAATTATAATTCTCTCAAATAGGAATGGCTATTTTATTGATAAAAATTTGGAATTACAAATGTCTTTGGACTTGAGAACTTAGTTATTTCTCTTCTCTATTCTATTTCTCTATTTCTATATATCTAATAATTATTTATATCTCTATTGCATGTTTTCTTTTATATATATTTTACAATCAAAATCTATCTTAATGATTATAATGAAATCAAATCATGCCAATAATAGATGTTGAGTCGGATTACGGTTGATCGGATATATTTGTAGGATAACTCTCCTGGATCTGCATTCATAAATATTCTTCTCATTCCTTCTTGGGTCGTAGATGAAAAAAGGATGTGGTTTAAAAGATAACTCCCAAAATCTAGAGAAGTTCCGAGAACCATGTAAATTGTTAAGGATCAAAACTATGAGAGTTCTAGAGCTATCCCAGAGAGTTCCAAAACTAAGTCCAAAAATTTTAGAACTAAATCTGGAGTTTGAAACTAAGTCCAAAAGTTCAAAACTAAATGAAGACTATGGGATGGACTTTTGGAACTAGCTTGGAAGTTCCGAACTAAGTTGTGTGGGAAAAATGTTGTTGAAAACATCTTGAACACTTCCTACTTCATTTCCTCTTGGTGATTAGACCTTTTTATTACAAAAATAAATTCAAACACAAACACTTGTCAAGAATTCTAGATATTTTAACATTATAATCACAATCGGTTAAAAGATAGAAAATTACATCCTAACTCATATCAGATCAAATAAAAGTCACACAATGCAATCAAACTTAATCAAAAGGAGAGTAAGATGAGATCATATATTATACATTAATCGGACATATTCTAGCCTCATCATTTCCCCAAACTTACTTGTTTGTAAGTCCCTTTACAAACTCATTCTTCAAAAGTGGGATCATATGTTCTACATTCCATTTGATTTCTTAGATCAAATGGCTGAAACTGGATTTCCCAATGCTTAAGCTCAGATGTACTATACCTAGCTCCTTCTTCTATTTTCCTCTCCCACTTTTCAAATTCAGTAGGGTCTTGAGGTTCTCTATTTTTCCAAGGAGACATGGGGGTGAGAAGTAGAGGGGGCCTTGTTCACATTCCCATCCATATCTGCCCATAGGTTTCATTGACTTGGGGAATTATTGTGCATAATGCTTTGGCCCTCTCTAAACTCCAGATCAGATTTGTAGGGGAAATTACTTCCCTTCTTTTCAAAGAAACAGTAAGGAGTTCCCACCTCTTTAAGCATCCTTCATAAATATCTCAAATTTTCCTCCTCATAGGAGGTGAAGGCATCAATACTCTTTTGCAGAATGGTAGGGTAATGTGTCTTGAATCTCCTATCAAAGGCATGAGTTCTAAAATGTGTGAGGAAGGCATAAGGTTTACCATAGTGAGCTCTCATACAAAGGTCTATTGAGATAGATTTTAATAAAAATTTAGATTCCCTTTCCTTCCATGTAATCTAGTTTTGCAAAACAGAGACAAATGCATTGAGATGGCTCTCCCCTACATATAAGTTGATCATAAATCCTGTGTTTTTCTCTAGCATATAATTACAAAGATAAAATTCACATAGGAGATTTTTCTGCTCAGGGTTGGATAGAGAGTAAGCTGCCATGAATTCAGATTCATCTTGTAGTTCATGTGGAAGCCCACATGTAATTCTTGATAGCTTCCAGTGAATGAACTGCTCTTCCAAAAACACACTATATGCAGGAGAAGGCCTCCTTGTAGGAAAGAAATTTCTCACTCATAATACAAACCATATGAATTTTGGCAAGACATTTATATTTATTTCCTTCCTCATAAAATTTTTCTTCCCATTCTTTTCTTTCCTTCATCTCTTCCTCCATCTTGGTCTTTAATTCTTCATTTGATGTTTTGGATTCTCTAAGCTCTCTGCAAATGTCATCCCATAGTTATTTGAGTGGAAAATAGGTCAACTCAGTCTGTGTAGAGGCTGTGGACACAACACTCTATTTTGTGGAAGCCTAGAAACTCTTCCTCTTTTTCTATTAGTTGTCTCTTGGTTGTTGATAATTCCTAGTCTTGGCTATAAGAGGAGTTGTTAGCTCTTCGATGAGCATCTCCCTTTGTTCCAACTTGAGTTTGAGGAAATCCAATTCCTCATCTTTTTCTCTGATAATGAGCTTTTCTCTAGACAAGAACAGAGCCTATTTAACTTGTTGTCTTTCTTCTTTCTCTAAAATTATTTGAGGAGTTGGTCATTCTTCATCTTTAAAAGGAAATTGTAATTTTCTTATCACGGATGCCAACTCTTCTTCTTCATGTGGCACTACTGATGGTTTAGCCAATTCTTGAAAATCTTGCTCTTCAAATCTCTCTTCTCCTCTATCCATTTCAAATTGACTTGGCTCAGGTGGAGTCATGGCCATGCTGCCCAAAATGTCAGCAGCTTCCTCTTCCATTCTTTCCTACTCACTCCTTCCTTCTAGGGTTTCCCTTGACCTCTTATGAATTTTTCTTATACGGGAAGTTCAACATGCCCAGTAGTGAATTTCCTTCTAGAGATTCTTCTTACTATTCTTTCTTGCTCTTATGTGGGTGAGCTATCACTTTCGAGAGACAAATATTGGCTCCCCTAAAAGCTGCTGCGAGAAGAAGGAATTTCTTTCACATGTACGAAGGCTCGATGTTTTTATCTTTCTCACTTGACCTTTTTTGGGTATGTTTTCTCTTTCTATTTCCCTTTATCCTTCTACGAGGCATCAATTTCAGATTAGCTAAAGGAGAGAATGGGGCAGGAATTGCTCTTCGATAATATTAGGGTTTTTCTTGAACTTGCCAAGAAATGTGTCCCAAATTTCTTCTCCATTCTTCTTTGACAGGATATGGTGTTGACATATCAAATGAATTAGACCATGATGCCTAATTGTCCCAACACCCCAGGAATACCTCTGAGTGATGGTTTGAATGGAATAAAAAAGAAACCCTATGAGGTTTATTATGTATTAGGTTTGTGGCTCCATATTTTAGATATATGAGTATTTTTAAGAATTCTTTTCCCATAGACACAAACTAACTAGTCATAGGTTAAATATTTTACTATCCAAAATACTACCCTATCAAAGGGTTTGGGAAAACTAGCCCTTCTGACCCCTTTTATGATTTTCTTTGTATTATAGATGTACTGGGGTTCAATTTCTTCTTCTTGTAGTAAGAATTCAATTAGTTCTTTCAAAGTCCCCTTGGCGGGTTGTGGGACATGCACAATGGGCACTCTAGACACATTACTTACAATATTTATAGAAAAAGGAATAAAGACATTTCTCACCTTTATTCTGAATGTTCTAGGTTTATGATGAATCTCTTAGTAATTTTCATTATGCCTTGAAAATTTCTTCATGAATTTAAGTCATCTACTGCATGATCAAAGATGGATGCCACTTCTTCGTCTGTGAGCAGTTGGGAATCATCCTCTCTGGTTTAGATTTTTCTTAATCCCCATAATGGTTTGAGTTATGTCTCTTTTGATTTTGTGTGAATTGGTTTAGGCCCTTTTTCTTAGCTACGTAGAACTAATGGCTTGGGTATGGAACCTCTATTTTTAGCTATGGAACCTAGTTATTAGCTGTGGAACTTCTGAATTCTCTATTCTTTGCTATGGAATACAAATCAATTCACTTTGCTCCTTCCTCAAAAATATCTCTACAAATTATTTCACTTGATTTTTGAAATAATGATTACTAATGATAACCATGCCACCACTTATTCCATCTAAATCAATTTCATGAATTACATTTGTAATCATAATGTATAAATAGATGACTCATCATACCTACTTTTAAATTAAGTCACATCACACATGCAAACATTTAATTAACCCTAAATGAGTTTAAAAGACATAATTACCATCCTTGATGATGTAATCCTTTTCTATGATGACTTGTCATTCCTACAAGTGGAATAAAACATGATTAGATAAGATGGCTAGAATTGGAATTTAAAAGAATTCCTTTATTTAAACTAGCCAAAGAGAGGTCAATCTGCCATTTCTGGTTTTCAATTGACCTTTGAAAGAATTTCTTTTTATTTTATATTATATATATATATATCAAAATAAAATGCCATTGTTAGTTTTCATATTATTCCCTTTATTCTAGATCTATCATCTAGTTATTTGATTAGTTTGGAAGAACTGAGTTCTTCCATATGATCAAATTCTTTTCTACTTCAATCTTCCTCAAAAATTCATCCTTAGTGGGAGACTTCCTAAAGAGTTTCACCTATGTCCATTAACCAAGAGTGTTCATTGCTTTGCCATTAATGGGAAGTAATTGAATAGAACCATTGTCAAATATTTATTCAATGATATGGTCCCAACCATCTAGCTCTCAATTTTCCTTGAACTATTGGTACTTAGAATCAAACAACAATGCCAGTCTCCTACTTTGAATTTTCTTTTTTTTGATATGTATGTCATGCCATTTCTTCCTTTTCTCTTGAATCATCTTTATCTCTAAAGTGCTTCTAACCTTAATTCATCCAACTCATTGAGTTGAAGGATTCTTTCTTTTTTAGCTACATTCAACTCAATTCCCACCTTCACTATCCTCAATATCTGAAGTTAAAATTCTATAGGAAACAAGGGCTTTTTCCATAGACTAATTCATATGGTGAAAACCCTATTGTAGTTTTATAAGTTGTATTATAAGCCCAAACAATTTTAGGTAGTCTCTTTACCCAATCTTTTCTCTAGCTTCAACCGTTTTGGCAAGGATGTTCTCTCTGTTTGTTACTTCACTTTGTCCATTTGATTGTGGATGGTAAGGAGATGACTTCCTATGATTGATTTGGTAATACCTTGTGAAAGATTGGATCATATTAGAAATGAATTATGGTCCTTGATATGAAACTATGCTCCTTGGTGCTCAAACTTTATCATAATTTTATTCGAAGGAAAATAACAACTACTTCCTCAATGGCATTTGTCAACGCTGCACTTTACCCATTTTTTCACATATTCAATACATACAAGAGTATATTCCTTCCCTTGTGAAGGAGGATTAAAGGACCAACAAATTCCAATCCCCATCTCTTAAATGGTTCAACCACAACTTGAGGATGAAAAGGCATTTCATTGGTGAAAGTTGTATTTTCCCATCCTTTGACAAGGATCACACCTCTTGATATATATTTTCACATCCTTTTACAGAGATGGCCAATAATAACCAGTGCCAAGTATCTTATGAGCTATTATTTTTACTAAATAGTGTCCTCCACTTGGTTCATCATGACATGCTCTAAGGATGTCAAAGATTTTATCCTCTCTTACACACTTACGCAACACAAAATTAGGACCACACTTAAATAGCATTCCATTTAACCATTTGAATTGTGCACTAGTTTTAATTAACTTCTTTATTTGTTTCTTAGTGAAAGAAGGAGGAAACTTCCCTGTTGCAAGATAATTTTCCATATTAGCAAACCATGGTGTACTTGTTGAGATTGCAAATAGTTGTTCATCTAGAAATTTATCCTTGACTTGATCTTGCTCCCCTATGGTTTATCTTGACAAAAATCAGCTACCACATTATATTTAACTAGATTATCCATAATGGTAATATAAAATTCTTGCAAAAGTAATAACCATCTAATGACTCTTCCTCCAACTTTGGTTTGTTCATTAAATACTTAATTATTGAATGACTATGCATGTGTACAAATATCTTGTACCCTTATAATGTAATGTATGAATTTATTGATTGTATAAATTACAAAGAAGAAATTCCTTTTCATTGGTGGTGTAATTATTTTTCGGTGGGAGTAAGATTCTTGTTAAGATAGTAAATGGCATACATCTTTCCTTTTCATCTTTTCTATCCCAATATTGCACTAATGGAATAATTTGAGGTATTTGTTTGGATATGAAATGGATTTTCCCAATTAGGACCTATCAATATTGGGGAACTAATTAATTTGTCTTTAATTTCTTCAAAAGCATGCTAACACTTTTCATCCTAAAAAATTCAAAGTCCTTGGTTAGTAAATTAAACATGGGGAAAATTTTTACTTAAATATTTTATAAAAGCACCTATAGTACCTAGTATGCCCTAGAAATGATTTGATATATGGGGGTATGAGGAATAGGTAAATTTGAAATGATCCTAATTTTGTTTTGATTTACCTAAATTCCTTTTTTTGAAATATGATGTCCTAATACAATTCCATCATCCACCATCATAAAACATTTTTCATCATTAAGAGATAGGTTGTGTTGTTCACATATTATCAACACTCTATCCATATTTCTCAAAGCATTTTCAAATGTATCTCCATGTATAGTGAAGTCATCCATAGTAATTCAACAAATCATTTGTTAGATCAGAAAATATTGCAAGTACAACTCTCTGGAAAGTTGCGGGGAGCATTGCATAAACCAAATGGTAACACCCTATAGGAAAAGGTTCCCCATGGAAATGTAAATGTATTTTTGTCCTAATCTTCATTAGTAACTACGATATGATTGTACCCACTAAATCCATCCAAGAAAGAAAAGTATTGTTTACCTAAAAAGTTATCTAGAACTTGATTATGAATGGTAAGGGAAAATAATCTCTCATTATGGCTTTGTTTAGTTCCCTATAGTCAACACATATTCTCCATTTTCCATTATTTTTGGGAAAATTAAAAGAAGAGATACCACTGGATATTTGAGATAGGGTAGATGAAACCTACTTGTAATAGTTTTTCAATTTCTTGTTTGACTATATCCCTAAAGATGGGTTAATCCTTCTTTGAGGCTATCTAACTAGTTTAATGTTTTCAATATAGATGTGATGAGTGAAGATACTTGGATGAATCCCTTCATATATTTATAATCCTAAGCAAAAAAGCTTTAGTATGATTTTTAAAACATCAAACAATTTAGCTTCTTTATCCTCCTTCAACCAATTGTTAATGTTTAAAGTTTTACCTAGTTGAATTTCAACATGCTTGGTTCCAATATGTGATGAAATGATTTGTGGAAAGGGTTTAGTAAATTATTTAATGGAAATGCATGTGGTAATCGGATATGGTATGTAGCAACATCTCCAAAATTTCCTTGAGATAGACAAAATCTTTGGAAAAGGACGATAATGAGTATTATGATACTTATCTCTTTGCAAGGCCAAATTCCTCGTCACTACTATTTTCAAAATTCTTCACCACTTCTAATGTACTTGAAATTGAAGCTACTGATTCATCCTCTCCCCATGAGAAATCTTGTTTCTCCAGAGAAAAATCATTTTCAATCAAAGAGGATTTGTTATTGTCATGGTTAGGAACTAAATGTGGTGGTTAAGAACTATAGCCGTAGTTTCGGAACTAAGTTTTGAGTTCGAAACTAAGTTCATAGGTTCCGAACTATTTTTGATTACTCAGAAGACAACATGTTCTCATCCAATGGTGGATTAATCATCTCTTCTACTTCTCTTACATGATCCTAATGTGATCATAGCCAAAGAAGACAAATTTTTCTTATTAGTTTTAGGAGAATCAACCCACAATTGTTCATGATTGTCAGTAAAAGGTTGTGTAGTAGGATATAAGGAAATTTTTTAGAGTTCTTACCATTTGAGATTGTCATATCACCTAACCTACAATCTATCAAAGCAGCAACTATAGCTAACCATGGTCTGCCCAAAATAATGGGATAACCCAATGTTTTACCTTTTGGCTATAGTATAAGGAAGTCAACTAGATATTCCCATGACTCCACCATAACTAACACATCTTCAATAATTCCTTCTAGTTTTGCTATAGACTGATATTCCATCTGCAATATGGTATTAGTAGGTTGTATACCTATTAATGGTAATGTTTTTAGAGTATCCACTATCATTACATTGATAGCAGCTCCCAAATCTATCAAAACATTATGTACATCCTTATTTCCTATAGAGATAAAAATAACAAGACTTCCAGGATCTCTGTATTTGGGAAGTAAAAGTTTTCCTACTAATAAATCAACAAGTTTCCCATCTACTTTGATAGTCTTGAGGTACTGTTTCTTCCTTCCAAGATTTTTCATGCATAACATTTTCATTAATTTGTTCAATTCTGGAATATATTTAATTACTTGTAATAGTGGTATTTAAATATTTAATTTCCTTAGTTCCTATACCAATTTAGATTTTTGATTTCTATAGCTTCTTTGAATCTATCTCGGAAATGGAGTCTCGGTAGTGTTGCTATATCGGCTCCTTTTCTTTTCTTTCGATATCCTCTTTTGGAAAAATAGTACTAGGGATTTCATTTTCTTTTATCATTTTAATGATTATAAGGGGTGGAATGTTAATGATTTTCCCATATCTAGTTTGAATATCCTTAAAATCCATAGCATGTAAATAAAATGACTTTTTCGGTTCTGTTCCATAAACAAGATTTTTTTTTTGTTTTTTGGATTTGCTATTGGTCTTTGGAATTTGTATTTAGACTACATTCTCATTTTGTGAATTTTGTGCGGGGATCCCATGATGGCCTGTTGATTCTGATTTGGATATGTTCTTCCTTGGGAATAATTATTTGGGTTCCATCTAGGTTGTGACTAGGCATAAGGATTTCTTGATTAGCCCATGGTTGTTGATGTCCCTAAGCATACAAGCTTAATTTGACCAATCTTGAGGGTTCCAATTTGGTTGAGGTACCCAAGGTGGTTGTCCCACAATTTTTTGGTACTTCGCTTGAGCAGCCAATGGCATTATCCATGGATTAGGAACTGATCTTACATAAACTACCATTGGTTAGGTTGTCTCGAACAAAATTTAATTCTTCTGTTATAGATGAGGCACTAGTTTGTTTAAGCTGATTTTTAATAACAGGAAGTAAAGAACAAACATCAGTATCATGTTCTTTAGATTCATAGATAAGACACATTTCTATTTTATCTAAAGGACAATCTCTTAATGCATGCTTCTTCTTATATCTAGGATAATACATAGCCAATGGTTCAATTTTGGAATTTGCTTTAAGCTTGTAATCCATCCACAGTAGAGGTTAATTGCACTAAAATATCTATGTTTTAAAGTTTTCTAACTCATCCATTAGTTTGTTCATGTCTAGATTTAGACTTTTCACTGATTTTCCTTTTCTAGGTCCACCTCTCATTTTGGAATAACTTCTACAAATTTTTTTAATTCCATTCATTATTTCTAATTAATGTCTCCACCTCCTATCAAGTTAAGGGATTCTCTAGATTTGTCATCCAAATCTTTAATAAAAATGGTTTTACTTAACTCCTCTTAGAAAGCAAAATCCACATATTTTTCTAACAAAGAGGAATTGTCTAAATATTCTTCTATGTTTTCATCTTCCTCCCGCTTGATTTTGAAGAATTATTCCTTTTTATTTCTCCCTCTACAATAATCATGGTATTTATATAGGAAATTTGTCTCCATTTGTGCCCAAGTGCTAATAGAGTTGGATGGTAATCCCATGAACCACCTCATTGCTGCATCCTTCAAAGTGGATGGAAACAACTTGAGTTTTTGATTATCTATTTTATAATCATAGGTCTGACATAGTACCTTGAATTCAAACAAAAATTAGTCAGGATCTTCAGATGAAATCCCTCTAAAGGTGGGTAAATGTGCAGGTGATATATTTTTCATTGATGTGTCATCATCTCCCAATTGGATTGGATAGGTAAAAGTCCTATTAGGTTCTCTCATAGCTTTTCGTGCCATTTTAAAAATATTTTCTAAATTTTCCTCCCAATCAATATGGTAAGTGGTATGCCTTGGGGAAGGTGAAAAATCAGGAGTAGGAGGTTGAATACTCAATTGAGAATTGAAACTTACCCTAAATGGATCTTGGGTAATAATCCTTCTCCTAAAATTTCCACTCCCTTTAGGTGACTGATCTAAGAATTCTAAAAATGGAAATTTTGTTTCTTTTCTAATAAGGGATGATGGTGCCTCCAATTCTTGATTAATTTCCTTACTTTGACTAGAGGATGTTATGAATTCTTGTGAAGATTTTTTTGGGAGGAGTCTACCCTGTGAGTCTCTTGGTCTACTCATATATTTTGTGATATAGTAAAGAATATCCTTCAAATACTAGATGTATGTTTTAATTCTCTTCCTAACACTTAATTAGAAAGTTCCAATTGGTGTTCCCAACAACGATGCCAAAAATTATTGGTGTTTTAATTCCCTTCATTTAATCAACTTCTTGTTGTTGTCATATCAAACCAGGGGTTTGTCTAAAGCTATATGCAACAAGAGTACTTTAACCGATTGGTAGTTGATTGTATTTATTTTTATATTTTCTAGGGGATCTCTTTAATGTATTAAGTACTTCTTGGTAAAAACCTTATTCAAATCAAACTATGAAAACTTGCTAAAAGTAAACAAAAGGAAATATTTGTTGAAGGAAACACACGTCGATGGCAAATAAACAATGGAAATGTACACACTTGCTTTAGAAAATAAACACACTCAATTTAGAATGCTTGAAAAAATTGCAAGAAATATAAGAATATATCTAAACACTTGCAGGAACAAGTACACAAATGAGTTTAAGCGAGAGAATTAAAAAAATACAGAATTAACAAATCTAAGCTATTTGCTAAAAAATATAAATACCAAATAAACGAATATCCTTGTCCTTGGGGGAGTGGGCCCTTGCTCCTCCTCGAATCATGATTTAACAAATCAAAATTATCTCAAATAGGAATGGATATTTTATTGATAAAACATTCAGAATTACAAACATCTTTGGATTTGAGTACTTAGTCTATTTCTCTTCTCTGTTTTATTTCTCTATTTCTATATATCTAATAATTATTTCTATCTACCGTAGGTATGCTTTTATATATATATTACAATCACAATTTGTCTTGATGATTATGATGAAATTGAATCATGCCTAGAATAGATCTTTGAGTTAGATTGCGGTTGATCGGATAGCTATAGGATAATTGTCCCTGGATATATGTTTAGAAATCTTCTTGTCCTTCGATTGAAAAGGGTCGTAGATGCAAAATCCTTAAATGTGGTTTAAAATAGATAAATCCCATTGGTTCGGAACTTTGGAGAAGTTCCATAACCATAGGAAATTTTAAGGATCAAAGCGTGAGAGTTAGGAGCTATCCCGGGAGTTCGGAACTAAGTCTGAAAATTCCGAACTAAATAAAGTTTAGAAAATAAATGATAGAACTAAATGATGTGATGGAGTTCGAAACTAGCTTGGAAGTTCCAAAACTAAGTGTGGGAGCAGATGTTACTAAAAATCTTGAACATTTCCTACTTCATTTCCTCAATTAGTTAGACCTACTTTATTACAAAACTTAATTCAAAACACACACACTTGTCGAGAATTTTAGAGATTTTAACATTAGAATCACAATCATTCAAAAGATAGACAATTATGTCCTAACTCATATCGATCAACTAAAAGTCACACAATGCAATCAAACTTAATGAAAACGAGAGTAAGATGAGATCATATATTATACATTAATTAGACGTATTCTAGCCTCATCACAATGAGTGGAACCTTTTGATCCACTACGTACTATCATGACCATTTCTAGGTCACAATGGTTAGGTTTCTCAATTAGATCAGTCAATAGCTAGTCGCAGAGTAGTCAGCTGGACAACAACTAGTCACAGAGCAGCCAACATGAAAACATCAGCTAAAAATTAGTTTGGTACCCCCTTGGTTCTGGTCCATCATAGCCATTGCTCTTTATCCCCTAGGTCATGGACCGGGAGCCCCAGAGAGGGCATGAGTTGTGGTTGATTTCTTTACTTTACCTTTTGTACAAATTTATTGTATACATACCTCTTATGAAGGCTGATTTTGATCGATGTATAGATTCATGTATCATTATTTTGATGATGCCTCTTGATGAAGGCTTAGTTTTTTATGCATGCCCCTTTTAGATGGCATATTGTATCGATGATGTATACTTGATTTTTGAGATGAACATTTATACATGTATCCATATGGACATTTGATTATTCATTATTGTGTCCTATTGTTAGATATGCCTTGTATGATTCTATTTATTACTCTGGAACTATTGTATCATGATGTATGATTTCCCTTTCCTCTATGTATGTGACATACTTTAGATTTAGAGATGTTTATGTATCCTATTTGCATATTGATGATATATCGTAGATAGTATCACATGTTTTGAATTTATGGAATGCTTCGATTTCTATTCTAGCACTTGAGATGATACTATATGATATTAGTGTGGGGAGGATAGATTTGTGATTATTCACAACCCCTATTGCTGCCATTGATGATACATTATGTGATTATTAGCTTAACATACATGCATGATGTAATACTTAGCATTTCTGTATATATGATGTAGTAGATAATGCTTATATGTGATGAATGGTAGATATAGATGTGATAACAAATAACTGTGCAGGAGACAAATACACAAGAAAAAGTTAACAAAGCTAAACAACTATACCTATACAACACAACACAACTTATGATGTAAAACACATGATTTTTTTAAACATACCAATGAGATAAAATTGACATTCAATCTAAGTAAGTAAAATGAATTCTAATATATGCATAAAATGAATTCATAATGCAAGAAAATGAATTCAATATACAATTTAAACTAAACAAGATTTAATATAAAGTAAGGAAAAAACTACTCCTAAAAATATAGAACATGAGAAGTTCAACATACCAACACTATACAAACCAAAAACCAAAGGTAATCTTTGAATACTACTTTGTTTTTACAAGACAACATTGATATATGTTTATCTAATGTTTTTGGGTTTATCTAAAAAGATAAGTTTTCAAGGTTACTGTTCTCATTGTTTTGAGGCTTCTCTAAGAAAATGTTGTGTATTTTGTGTAAATTTATCTGGAGAAGGGAGATTTTTTGAATGTTTAGGTTTTTTGTGTACCTTTTCTAAATGTTTTTGTATTTTCTAAGGTCATTTTTTGAATGCAATGTACAAGGACAAATAAGTGTGGATGCCCCCAACGTGATGTGGGAATATACAAAAGGCATAATGTCACACGTGTATATACAAGAAAGTGGAATGTGAAGGTTCCCTAGTGTTAGATGGGAATATACAAAGGCAACATCCTTCATGTAGATATAAGAGAAAATAAGCCAGATCATGGCTCGATGAAGATGGATTCGGTATGGTTCCTAGACCTAGAAAAGGAAGTTACATATAAAAAGCAAAGTGATGGCTACCCATCCCGATGCAAGAGTGATTGTGACCAAAAATCCTCTTTGAGTGATGAAGACTAGTTTTCACTCAAAGACCTACCCACTGTGCCACAATTGCGTGGTTTTCACATGTGGACGACCTACTTTTTCTTTACTGTTTTCTCAATTTTCTCATGTTTTGCTCATTTTTTTCTTTATTTTTCTATTTTTAGTTCTTATTTGATATTCTCATCATGATTAAGTGTAGAACTACTTGAGGTGCATAGGAATTCATAGGATTTTAAATCTCTTCACCATCTAAGTATGCAAGTTTATAGGATCCGGATCCATACGTGGCAACCACTACATAAGGTCTAGCCGATTGGCCTTAAAATTACCTTTCTTTTCTCTTTCTTTGATGGTGTTCTTTGATTTTCTTTAGAAATAGATATCCTATATCAAATTCCTAATGAATGATGCATTTTTGTATCCCTAGATACTCTCTTATGATATAGTTTTAGGTGATTAAGTGCTCGATACACTTTTCATCTAATAGTCCCAACTCTACTAGTCGAGAAATTATGAAGTCCTCATCTTTATAAAGATAGACCCTAAGAGATATTATCAGGAGGAAGCTCCAATTCCGGAGGTATGATGGCTTCAATTCCCTAGACAAGTGAATACAGGGTCATACTAGTAGGAGTGTCGATGGAGGTTTCATAGGCGTAGAGGCGGGATGTATCTCAAGTGCCAATTACGACTAGTCTTACTAACCATTTTCTCCACAATCCATATAAGGGTTTTATTGGTGGCCTCGGCCTCTTCATTAACTTAGGGGTAATAGGGGTAGACCAATTGAGATAAATATGGAAGAATTGACACAATGTCTTAACCATTTTATTCTTGAAGGATTTATCATTATCGGTGAAAATAGCTAAAGGGATATCCTGTATGCACCCAAAATTACACATGCTACATTATTGGGAAAATGGTTACAAAAGTCCCTAATGATGATTCAAAATCCTTTCAAGAATGTGTTCGAGCTTTAAATTCCATTTGTAGTGTATATTTGTAGCCTAGACATCCTTACTTAGCCTTTCTACACTTTCTTCCAACTTCCCTCTCATTTCTGTGCATTTTTTGGCTTTAGTGACAAGACTGCCTCCTAGGCTTGGGCACCGGTTCTAGGAAAGCCTCCCAAGCTTGGGAGGTGGTCCTAGACCTGCCTCCATGTGTAGGGTGGTGGTCCCTGAACTCATTTTCTAGAAATCTTAATGCGTGTTTTTGACATGTGACTCTTCACTTAAAATGACTTTTAGGGTGTGTTTGTGAACCAAATTTCCTAAACATAGTCTTGTTTGCATCGTATACCTTCCCTCTTTATTTTTAAATAGATTGAACTAGTTATAACTACCTATTATTTCCTTACGCATGAAGTAACCTCCCATCCTCCATTCCTATATATTCCATGCTTATACACAAGCAAAAGGCCCTAAGATTTTGGGTATCTTATATTGTTATGATGCCATAATCTTGCTAGGAATTACATAGCCAAGCTTAGATCTCTTGTGCTATCTCTCTTCTACTTGCATTGCATCCATATTTCTTCCAAGTTTTCATTGTTCAAGCACCATCCTCTTGTTCCTGTAATTTGAATTCCTAATCCTTTGGACTCACATGAACACTCGGAGAAAGAAAGGAAAGAACCGAGGGGACAAATACGATACTCTTTGGATTTGCTAAGGTTATTTCTCTTCCAAGTTGGAGTTGCACATTTGTTTTCTTTGTTTATTAAATTATTTGTTTCGAATTGTTAATTTCAATTATATTTCAAATAGAGTAGAAATAAATGTCCTTTCATTTGCAAGTAGTTAGTTAATTTCAAGGGGTTCAAATCTTTCATAGCAACTGTCGGTGATGGATCCTCTTCTTCCCATCCCTATGGATCTGAAGGAGATTATATCTGTTGGAGGTTGTCTACACATCATAGATCATTTAGAAATGTTATTGTTTCAAGTTAGTTTAGTTTTAATACACTCAAGCACAAGTGAATAACCACACCGGGTTATCTCGCTTGTTTAATTTTAGTGTAGAAGTAGATTTGATTATTTAGAATAAAAGTAAATTGTTGTTTGTGATTTTAATATTTCAGTTTTGTGATTTGTTTAGATTAGTTTCCTTTCAGCAGTAGCATAGATTGTTAATTTCATTTAGTTTACATGGAAACTTCAAACTAGATATATACTTAGATCCATGTTAGGAAAACAAACCATAGGGAATTTATGCCACCTATTCATAGCCTATAAATATCCCCTTTGTCAACTCGGCTACACGGAGATCACACTACCAGATCTTAGTCACTGATCCTCCTATAGTTAGCCACACACATTCAAGCATCGGCTACTCCGGCACAACCTTGGGGGGTTGAGTGCGGTTGAAGTTCACGTGTTCATTTTCATCCGTACAAATTGGTGAACCCAACGTGAATCAATTAATTCCTTCTTGTTTCCTTTATTTCATTGTTATTACCTCGTCTTTCCATTTCTTCCCCTATTTTGGTAGGTATTTTATACCTTTTAAAATATGTCTAGAAGAGAGTTTGGTGGGCCATTTGGCTCTCATAGATATTACACCAACGTGTAACCACAACAGTCCCCTTCTCTTTCGAGATGGGGTGAAAATTACACAAGCAATGTTCAAACCTCCCTAGTTACACTTTAAACCCAATTAACTATGTAAGGATGGAGAAGGTTGATCAACCATTAGACATATTACAATCAACCCAATGTAAACCACGTTATTATCACAAATGGAATATTATTACCAAAGGGTCTTATCAAGACCTCACATTTCCATGCAATCAACAGAGGATGATCTATTTACATGAATAGATAATCCTCTTCGTCGATAGATGAGTCTTTAGATAGAATGAGGGCTTTAGCCTTTGAGAGTTTGAATACCTATCCTAAGATTCTCACTTCGAGGAAGATAAAATTATAACACTAAACAATTCTTGACAGGGTATCATGAGCCTACTCAACCAAACCCTATGCCACGGGAACCCTAACAAGGGACCCAATCCTCTCTCAATGATCTAATTTCTATTTTAGTGGGGAGGATTAGAGAATTAGAAAGTGCCCAGACCTCACAACCAACACATGTAGTAGGGCATAACATGGGGTATCTAGTTGATGACAAAGGATACATCCCTTCTAATGAGAAACTAACTCAATATCATGTACAACAAGGTTATCCGGCTCATTCAAATCTAGGTGATCTTCTCATAGGGTTAGAAACACTAGGGATGGGTCCTCATCCTTCTCAAGCTTATCCTACATAAGGGTTGGCTGGAAGTGCATTCTCGAATGCCACCACAATAGGAAATGTGATGTTCCTGGTTTTATGCCCGCTAGTCCATATCCTAGAGCTATCCCACCTTACATGCATATGTATTCAAAAACTCCCTAAATGGACCCATATATCATTCCTGCTCCCTACATGCCATATCAAGGGATCCCATACATTCCCATCAACACTTATAGTGTAACTTATCTAACTCCTCCACCTCCTTATCAAGGATATTCAATGGTGGAATCTTACGCGATTAGTACATATGCTAAGTACTTAAAGGAGCCTCTTGACTTCACCATATGTGGTGTCATGCTTCCACACCCATTTCCATATCTTCCAAAATTTAAGGAGAAGGAGACCCGAATGCTCATATTAAGGCCTATACTATTACTATTAGGAATTGCTTCCTTGGGATTATGTAGTGGCTAAGATATTTCCAAATACTCTCAAAGGAATCACATTGGATTGGTATTACCATATTCCAGAAGCTTCTATACATTCCTTTAAAAAACTTGTTTCGAGTTCATCAAAGCATTTGACATGAAAAATTTGTTGTGTGAGGATTAGGGAGTTCTACATATTAGACAGAGCAAAACAAAATCTACCACTCATTTCATCTAGAGATGGCGCAAGTTCTCTATTCCTCTGCAAGTGCACCCAACATGTATCGGATGAAATTTTGTGATATTTTCCTTCACTCGCTCAATCGAGAGACTAAGTAAGAGGTCCAAAATATTCCTTTTTGTAATTATGAGGAAGTATTAGAAGGAGCACTTTGGATCGACCAAGCCTCTATATACAATGGGTGTAAGACTTATGGTCCCAATGGGAAATTGGTATCCCCAAATCAAAATAATGAAAATTATCAAAATAATGGTGCCAACAACCAAGGACCTAAAGGTGTGAATTGCAATCATGGTGCTACCATGAATGGTGCTACTAATCAAGCCAAGAATGTTGGTTTTCCAAATAATGGCAACACTAATAATAAAAATTGAGGAAATCAAAGAATCTCTAACACTATCTTCTATCAACATGGTTGATGTAAATTATCCACTACAAAATAAATCAAACCCAAGGCCCAAACCAATATAAAAACACCTGGACAAGGGCAACGAATCATGGTTATAATAATCAATTTCAAAACTACAACCAAGGTTATAATCAAAAACAACAAGATGCTTATCAAAGACCAAGAGATTATGATCCTAACCTATATTTTGGTTTCCATAAGGTTGAGGTCATGATGATAGAAATTTCTATGATTGCAATAAGTTTTTGTAAAGACTTCCCTGAAAACCAAAGGCAACTCTTTGTAGACATGTTCCTAGAAAATCCTGAAACAAATTTGCAATTTGACTATATAGGACCTGTAGCATGTAGAATGCTAATGTGAGCATTTTTAAGATCTGATCCCTACGCATACTGAAAATTTTAAGGTGAATTCACAAAAAAAAAACAAAGGAATTCATATAGAAACAATAACCATGAAGCCTCAACTTCCAATAAATCTAGGGTCGCTCCTAGCCTTGGTTCAAACAATAACACAAAAATATTGGTATTAGTTGAGTTAGAGGTTGAGCATGAAATTAATGTAACAACTCGAGAAAAGGAGTACATTTCACAACCCCTACCGATCTTTCCTTCCACACGGGATGACATTCCTACAATCAAAAAAACTAGTAGGATCCTATGATTTAATATCATATTTGAACAATATCTTTTCTCGCATTTCATTTCTATATTTTCTAAAGAATTCACTTGTGCATCACTATGAATTACTTAATGCACTAGGTATTGGTCATCTAATCCATGTCATGCCACCTCCTAGTGCTCAAATAAATCATATTGACTTTGACATATATCCTCTGGGATAGAATGATAGGGATATTGGGTTTTTTTATATAGACAAGATTCCATCTGACACTAAAAGCACCCAAAAGGTGATCCTACCTTATTTTTACAAGTCTGGGTTTATAACAATTGCATTAAGAGAGCCATGATTGATGATGGGGCTGCTGTAAATGTGGTTCCCTTCTCTTTCTTGCAAAAGTTGGGATATGGATAGATAAATTGCTCCTTTACAAGAAACATGTTACATGGGTACAATAGTCTTAAATTGGCCTCAATTAGAACCATAGTTCTTCCAATCATAGTTGGTCCAAAAACCATCTTGATAGAGTTTTACATTATCGAAAGGAAACAAGTTATAACATGATCCTTGGGAGACCCTAGATTCATCAAATGAAGGTTATCCCTTCTACCCTGTTCTAGGAGATTATATTCCTCCATTTGGGGAAGGTCTTCATTGCTCAAGGGGATCCTAAACCCTTCGATATACACTTAGAAAACCTCAAGAAGAAGAAATTAGTCCATACAAATTATGAACTTCATGCAAATAAATTAAATAACCACCTCCAATAAAGGAGTTAATCCCGGTCACCCCGAAGCGTTCTAAAGGTCGAATTCATTGACCCAAAAACATTTGAGGTGGAAAAATAGATAAGGGTAAATAAATATTTGTGGAAATAGTGTCCATTATAACCACAATGGGAATTATGAAACTCTTAGAGAGTGATGATCCGATCTTCCTCCCATTTGAACAACATGGAATGGGTAGTCTTCTAAGTTTAACATCTCTTCCCTCCGAAAACTTAGGTCTAGGTGTGAACATGATGGAACTAAAAATAAATAAGGGAAATTTGAGATCAAAATGATTCCCATCAAAACCATCTTTGAGGGTTTTTCTATTCTAAACCCTAGTTTCAACCCATGTGTGTTTGAAACTAAGCTTTTCATATCCATAGGGCAAGGCCTCATCATTCAGCAAGAGTCACAATTAAACACAATGCTCTACATAGGAGATGAGGCCAAGCAACATAGTCATGCTCACCCACACACCATGTCTCAAGAATGTGACAAAGAGGTGCATGAACACCTCTTTCAGACAAATGATTTTAATGACTGGACATATACACTTTTGAGCAAGGGTTGTAAGTTTAAACCTAGAATGGTAGGCCCTTATCAAGAGAACAATTTTTAGGATCATGGTTCTCCATTGTGTAATTTTAGGGGTGAAGAATTCAATATTAGTCAAATTTCTTCACCTTAGTCATCATGACATATATTTTCACTTGCATCCACATTGCATTTTCATCTTCCATCTCATTCTGTAAAATTTGTGATCAAGGGACTTATTCTTATAGTAATTCCTAAAAAAATATGAAAATATTGTTAAAACATTCAAATCACATCTCTTCAAATTATCATGGTATCATCAATTGTTTTCAAATAATTTCATCCTTTCAAGCAAGATAAGTCAAAGTTTTGACCGTGATCATACCAAGGCCCGCATACTTGGTTCGCTTATAGTTTCTTTCTAGGTTAAGTGCCTTTGCCTATAGTCTATTCTAGAAGCTTCATGGTGTCACATCTATCCCATGAAAATCTCTTTAGAAATAAGAACATACTAAACATTTTGTCTAGATAAGTAAGTCAAATGCAAATCCACAAAAATTTGATTTTTACACATTTCTTCGCCCTACCAACCTTCGGTGTTGAGCTTGCATCTCTTATTGGTGATGTAGGGTTGGGAAAGGAGAGAAGTGCCCTTACTTTCCTATGCCTTATCCATGTTGATGAGCCCATACTTCCTACTAGTAGCATGGGGCAAGGTGTAGGGGGTCTCTTTGATAAACTTGAAAGTTACAAATAATTTTCCCAAATGTTGTGAGTTCTAAGTCAAAAACAAAGTGAGTTAGATGTCCAAAATTCCAAAAGAGTCTAAAACCTCAAAACCAGATTTTGTCAACCAAGTAGCCATCTACGGATCTAAGTCTGGATAAACTGGAAAGCAATTCACATTTTAAACTATGAAGAAAACTTGAGTAGAGTGAGGTTGTAGTGTCTAAATTTGGTCTTGCCAAATCCTTGTCTTTCTCTCATCATTACCATTCGAAAAATTTCATAACTTGTGCCCTTTCTAGATCTTGGTGTTGAGCCTCACATCTTACTGGTTGTGTGGAGCTAGGAGTGGGGAAAGTTCATTCACTTATCATATCACTCTTTCACCATGTTTTTCCAAAACAATATGAAGTATCAAAAGTTGCTTAGAGAAACTAAAGTTCAACATCACAATGTGATTGCATTATCATATATCAACATTACAAAGTAAAAAAAAGAAATCATTTTGTTATCATTCATATCCATTGCATACATTCTAAAAGCATAGAAAATTGGAAATTCTAAACATCTAAGAGTACACACATGAATCAAATCATTAATGTAAGCCAACTCTATGTAAGGAATAACCAAGCCAAAAAGAGATATCTATACATATCATGGTGTGTCATAGTTTTTACAATTCCATCGCACACACTAGGTGTGGTAAAAATGCTCACAATAAGCATGAAATACCAAAAACATCATATATGCTGCACAAAATGGAGACTAAGAAATAAAGGCACTCTGCCTATCCACCTCTTTGAGGCCCCTTATGACCGCTCTAGTTACAAATTTCTTAGGAGTTATTCTCAAAAGTATTGAAATAGCAAAGGGCCAAGCCTAATGCAAAATACCATCCCCAAATCCATTCCAATTCAACCATACTCAAAAATGAAAAATGGTCACCGTGGGCTCAGAGCTCAAAAATCACCAAGTCAGTATGCACAAATGAATTTGAAAATGAGTTTTCTTATATATATATATATATATATATATATATATATATGTTGTTATAACTTCATTTTGAGTGTATGTGTTCACAGGGCTGGAGCATTGGCACAGGTATATTTCTATATCCCCACATAGATGGTAAGTCCTCTTGTCATTTTAATTTAGTGTTTATTTTTCAATATTTTATCTATCTGCACTTGAGTCTTTTTCTCTCTCTTGCAGGTAGTAGAGTTTGAACGGTGAGATTTCAACACACGGGCGTGTAGGGTATAACTTATAACTCCCCATTTTGGGAATGCCATACTCGGACTCTACTTTTACACCTTTCCATGGCTAATATGCTTCTCGAGGGGGCAATATGTATGCACCCAAAATTACACATGCTACATTGTTAGGAAAATGGTTACAAAAGTCCCTAATGATGATTCAAAATCCTTTCAAGAAGGTGTTCAAGCTCTAAAACCCATTTTCATTGTATATTTGTAGTCTAGACATCCTTACTTAGCCTTTCTATGTTTTCTTCTAGCTTCCCTCTCATTTCTATGCATTTTTGGCTTTTAGTGACCGCCTCCCAGCTTGACCGCCTGCCTCCCTGCGCAGGGTGGCGGTCTTGAATGCGTTTTCTAGAAATATTCATGCGTTTTTGACACATGACACTTCACTTAACTTGACTTTTAGGGTGCATTAATGAACCAAATTGCCTAAAATATTCTTTTTTGCATGGTATTCCTTCCCTCTTCTATTTTTAAATAGATTGAATTAGTTTTAACTACCTCTTCTTGCCTTGTGCATGAGGTAACCTCCTAGCCTCCATTCCTATATATTCCATGCTTGTACTCAAGCAAAAGGCCCTAAGAATTTTATTTATCTTGTATTGTTATGCTACCATAATCTTTCTAGGAATTGCATAACCAAGCTCAAATATCTTATGCTATCTCTCTTCTACTTGCATTGCATCTAGATTGCTTCCAAGATGTCATTTCTCAAGCACCATCCTCTTGTTGTTGTTCTTTGCATTCCCAATCCTTTGGACTCACATGAACACTCAGAGAAAGAAAGGAAAGAACTGAGGGGACAAATACTAATACTATTGGATTTTCTAAGGTTCTTGCTCCTCCAGGTTAGAGTTGTGTGTTAGTGCCATTTACGAGCTTGCATCCTAGTTGAATGTTTCAAAAATGCCCATAAACTTGTTGTTCTACCATGGTTTAAAAGAAAAATCCATGTGTGCTCTTATTTGTGCCCTAGGTTTTCCAATTTTGGGGTGTGTCGTTTTCCCTTTACAAATCATGCAAAAAAAAATAAAAATTGATCAAATCTAAATTTTATGGGTTAATTTCCCAATCCTAAGGTCAAAAATAATGTCAAAACATGATTGGTTGATTAAAATAAAAAACTTTGCAATCCTTGTTGAAATTTTTGATTTCTAGGGCATCCTTTAAATTTTTCATGATTTGATGGTCATATGGGTGTCATTTTCCCATCAAATTTATCATCGCAAGGTAATGGCAATGTGGCGGAGTTCTATTGGCTGGGGGTGATAGGGAAATATTTCTAACTTATCATTTTTTGAAATTTTGGCAAAAAGGAAAATTTTGATCCGTGGCTCCGCCTTCTGCAATGAAGTGCCTATGTGGCACATTTTGATTGGCTAGGGGATTGGTGGGTGGTGGGCTTTCCTTAAGAAATTTTTACTTTCATTATGCAAAATTTTCAAAATCAAATTTTGGCCCGAAGGCCCATAGCGAATAGGGAGAGGACACACGTGGCATGGAGGGCATGCGGATGGGAGGGACTTGGAGAATTTTGATGTTTTTGGCTCAAAGTGATAAAGTGAATTTTTGGCCCAAAAGCCCTTGAAAATCATCGGTGGACATGTGTCTAGGAAAGGATAGGATGGGGCAGTGGGTTTTGTAATGACTTTGAAGTTTTAACTTCAAATGGTAAAAATCAAATTTTTGGGTGAAGCTCCCAAAAATGGAAACCTATCCATGATGGACATGTGGCACATTATGAGAAGTCAAAGGATGGAGCAGCACATCGGGAAGAGGCGGCCCCGACGATAAGTTTTAAATTTTTCAAATTTTGCAGGAAGGTTTAAAGGTAGAATAGGAGGCTTGGCCCCGTGGTGAATCAGAGAGTGCCATGTGGTAGAGAAGAGATCGGGCTTCGGGCCATGGAAGGTTTTGTGGAAAAATTTCCTTTTTTAAAAAAAGTGGCAAAATTGATAGAATTGGTCATGGTTTTTTCAATGGGGCCCACATATGGACACGTGGCGGGTCTAGGGAGAAGCGGGGAAATTTTGCAAAATTTTCCAAAATTTTCAAAAGGTCGCAAATGCATTTTTAAAGGCATGGGCCCGATCTAATCATTTTTTGACACGTGTCCCACCTTATCAAAGTTTAAAAAGGTAATATTGAGCTTATTTTTAAATGGCATTTTCCACGTGGAGGGATGATATTAAAAGGTGGATGAGATCGATGGTTATTGTGCATTCGTTTGTTTGGGCCACCATGGGAGCTCCAAGAAGCTTGGAATCATGATTTCTTCATCAAATTTCATCAAATCTTATATGATTTTGTGTCGTCTTGGCCTTATGAGAACATTGGCATCATTTTCATGACCTAATTCTTGATCTATGGTGTTTTGATGTAATTTTGGCTCGGGCCGAGAAAAAATGTGAAATGTCAACATCAAAAGTTGCGAGAGGTAAAATTGAAAAGGGGAAAAGGTAAAAATGATGAATGAAAGATGCTTGCATGCCTGAATGATAAAAACATGCCCCTGGGGTGGATAATGATCAAATTTGTGTAATGATTTAATTTTTGTGCATACCTTGCAACCTGCGAGTTGTTTTTCCATTTGGTGTCACTGTCATTAAATCATGAGGTTTTTGTAACAAATTTGATCCCATAGCATATTATTTTCTTGGGAAGGAAGACTCCAATGTGGCATGAGGTATATAATGCATTTTGGAGAAATTGTAAAGGTCGGGAGTTGAAAATCATGAGAAAATTTTGAGAAAAAGCTCATTTTCTAAGAAAATCCACCAAAGAACCAGGTTAATGTCTCATGTGTTGGAAAATTCATGTATGTGGGTTGGTTACAAGTGTATAGCCACCACACATCTTTGAGATTGTTCATGTAACTCTCCCTGCTGTTGAATCTAACAAGTTTTGAATTAAATCTTGTGTTTTTCTTTGGGCAATATGATGTCTGTTATCAATTTTAAATGCCTGCAAATAAATTTTATTGTTCTTGTTGCAATCTTGCATTGAAAATATTTAGAAGTCACACAGGATCTCCATTTCTAGTTGATATTTTAGTGGCATTTGTAATCTCATACTCAGAAGAGCCTTCATCTGATAAGGAGATAAACAAATTTAAAATCACTTTACCTTCCTTGACTGCAGAGATTTCTTGTAAGCCTTTGGGGGTACCTTAGGCGTGGTTTGATCATGGATTTTTGTGTTTAATTGAGTTCTTTACTTCAAGATTTTGTGGTGAGTTCTCAAATATTGTGTGAAGAGTGCAACCTAGGCTTCCATTTGTGCCTCTTCTGGTTGAAAGAACATCCTGATTATTTTAGGCATTTCATTTGATAGTTGTTCAAGTATTGTATAGATTGTCAAAGATCTGATCTATCCTAGTTTGTCTTATCAATCCCCACCAAAAATCATCTAACAACAAAGATCCTATCATGTACTATCCCTGATTTGCATTTGTATACCCACTAGAAGATCAAAATCCATTTGCAAAAGTATGCATAACAGATCAGGATTTCCAATGTCTCTAGTAACCTTTGCCTTGTTTTGAGAACATACCCATGTTTTGAGAAGTGACAACTTGTGAGAGTTCAGATCTGGGGTGTTGATCATGTTTTCATCAAGGTCTCCATCATAGAATTTCAAGCAAAGAGAAGGACATCTTCATCTCCTTCACCATTACAAGGTTACAAAATAGGTCCTCTTACCTTGGTTGCAAGGCACAACCTAAAACAGCTAGGACAAGATCAAGTCCTATTGGAGTGTTATCCATTTCTCCACAAACTTGAGTGCTAGCTAGACCATATCCCTGGCTACCAATGACATACAACATGGTCTAATATGTCTTTAAGCTCCATGACATATCTATGGTGTTGCTCAAATTGAAAAGGAGAACAAATTTGGATACCAACATGAGTGGCGCCATTGCCGAGGGACTTCTTGGAATTTCTTGGTGTTTTTGAAGTGTTTGAGGAGTTTGAGCATTTTTGTATTCAAGTATTTGAGCTGCTACATTGTTAAAATATCATCCTATGCTTCAGATCTCTGTAAGTTTTAAACAAGGGTTTCAAGTTTTGTCTGCCCTTTTTCCATTTACTAGCAGTTCATACACTTTGGGTGCATTGTGATTGATTGATTTAAGAAGAAGAAGGTCTGATTTATAAGGCTTTGCAAGGGTTTTAGTACTAGAAAACATTTGACAAAATTATTTTAGTGCATTCTTGCACAACTAAGGTGAAATTCCTTAGTGGCGACTCCATGCTGATTTGAATTTGGAAATACTAGTGTCTTAAGCTTTCTGTCATTTATTTTTGTGTTGTTGATCTCTGCAAAACTGGAGGGAAGAAGATCTCTCTTCCTTAAAGACTCTACTAAGAAATTGTTCTCAGATTCAAGAAATTAGAGTTGGAAGGGAGAAGAGTTTGGAAAGTGGTTAAAGGTCAGACATCAGGCAAAGATATAGCCATTGGTGAGAGAGATCAGCCTTTGGTAGAGGACTATCACTCTTCTTCAAGTGATTCTGATTCAAGAAATCCTCTCATAAACTTGTTTGCCTCAGCTAGTGAAGGTCCTTTCTGCTGTACCTAGTAAGTTCCTTCTCCAATCTACACCTCTGTGTTTTAATTCGAGTAAAACTTTCCAAGAAAATCAGCACTTAGAGGATACCAGTCTTGTGAATCACATTCTTGAGCCCCAAAGATATAGCACTCCTCATCAGCTTGTCTCACCTCCAAGATCACCCCCACCAAACAATATGGCTCAGCCTAGACCTCCATTTTTGTTAACACCTTTGGTCCTATAAATTTTAGAGGAATGGATGGTTACCCAAATGTTGTCCCACAAGATGTCAGAAATAGGTTGCCAAAATTCAAGGTAACAATGTTATTACTGGTGATCAACATCTCAAACTTTTTGATAATATGATGGAAGATTTTGAGATAGAGTTTGAAGATGTGTATATTAAGTTATTTATTCATACACTAGAAGAAGAAGAGGGATTAGGGATTGGTACAAGGCTCTACCTGATAACTCTATTGATTCATGGACTAAAATGAAAAATGCATTTAGGTTGCAATATGGTGACAGGACTGATCCTAGATTTCTTTTATCTGAGTTTGAGAATATCAAGAAGAACCCTAATGAATCAGTCCATGACTTCAACACAAGGTTTAACAAAACTTTGAGAAGGTTGCCTGTTGGTTTGAGGCCTTGTGATGAATCTTGTTTAATCAAATATGTAGATGCATTTGATAAAAAGGTAGCCTATTACCTAAGAGACAAGAACCCAACCAATATAAGACAAGCTTTCACCATGGCACTTCAAATTGAGAACAATATCAAGGCATGTTGGGAAACCTCTTAAGAGAGATGGTGTAAAATTGATAAACCTGAAAAACCTCAAGCTAGCAAAGGTGTTGATTTAGAAGAGGTTGTGAAGACTTTGGCTAGGGGCTATCAAAGAAATCTCATACAAGTTGGCAAAGAGATGAGAAGGGAATTGGGCAGACTTCACAAGGTCAGCCTAGGTAGCAGGCACAAGATAGATTTGGCAATCACCATAGGAATGAGTAGAGGTTTGATGACAAGGGTAAAGGGCTGTTGGATCTACAAATAGACAACCCCAAACACGTGAAAATAGATTGGTTCTGACCCTCTAACTGTCAGGGTTGTTGTTGTTGATGAAGTTGCTGATATGGATTGGTGTGATAGATGTTTTCTTCCTCATCCTCCATGTGAAGTGGACCAACAAGTTGATGAAGCTGATAATGAGGATGGAACTGATGATGATATTTGCATGGTGGGCTGTTCTTCAAGCTCACAAGGAGGAGCAACATCTACTGAAGTAATAAGTGCTAGGACTATTGCTACCTTTTGGGATTGCATCAAGTGGGTACAAGTATTTCTCCCCCTCATGCTCTTGAAGTTGATGTAGTGCAAGCTTTTGAAATTCCTAACAATGACTTTGAATACTTGAGAGCTTTGATGATTAAGAAGTATGATGGTGGTATCCCTTCGGAGGAAGATAGACAATTGTTGATGAATGTTGTTGTAGCTCAAGAGAAGGACTATAACACTAGAAGCAAAGTTGTTAAGGGAGTTGGGCCTCAAGCCAAACCTAAAACACCCTTGCTCACAAGCATTCCAAAAGAAGCTCCTAGGAAAGAAACACTTGCTAGAAGCTCTATCCCAGAGAAAAATTACAGTCCTCATCATGCCCAAGATGCCAAGAATCCTTTGCCATCTGATGAATCTTCTTGTATCCCTTCAATGATGTTTTTTCCAAAGAGTGTCCCCTATGACATAGCCAGGTATTGAGCCAAATTAAAGTGAGTGTTCCAATCATTGAGTTGCTTAGAATTCCTGAGCATAAGAAGAGAGCATTTGAGTACTTGGGATTGAAAGAAGAGAAGATCACCCCAAGTAGAAATGTAAATGTTGTTGAGACTCCTCTTCAAATCATTGTTGACCTTGAAACACCACCAGTAGTGGAAGATCTTGGAGAGACACCTGAGGTATATTTGGGGACATCCTTGGTTGATTCCCAATTGAATGTTGATCCATTCTTTACAACTTTTCTCATAAAAGATAGGCTACTTCACAATTGTATGTTTGATTCCGGTGCATCATGTAATGTCATGCCTCTAGAAGTCATGAATGAGTTGGATATCAAGGTGAAAACTACCTATGGGAAGTGTACTGCCATGGATTCAAGGGAAGTGTCGGTGGTTGGTTGTGTGAAGGGTTTGGTAGTGCAACTTGCAGCCTATCGGGTAAGAATTTGAAGCTGGATGTTGTAATTGTTGATTGCCCTGCCAAATGGGGTATGATTTTGTCAAGAAAATGGGCTACAAGTGTTGGTGGCAAGTGTTTAGATGGATATGTCTTTTCCACCATTCCCATTGAAGGAAGCCTGGTCAAACTTTATGGTGAAAAGAAGATGTTGCACCTAATTGAAGATCCCAACAATGCTTCCTATGAAGTGTTGTTTGCTGATGTAGATGTTGAGAATTTCATTGGTTTTGCTGATGGAAAAGAACACAAGATGGATAGATCAAAGTGCCTTGATATGGTAGGTTCTCCTTGGACCTTGCTATTTGATGGAGCTTGCTCCAAATTTGGAAATGGTGCGTTGGTATAGTTCTGCTTTCTCCTAGTTTGGAAGAGTTTGCTTTTTCCTTCAAACTTAATTTTGAATGCACTAACAACATTTGCTGAGTATGAGGCATTGTTGTTGGGGTTAAGAATTGCATGGAAGTATGGAGTGAAAGATATTTTTGCAAAAGGAGACTCAGAGCTGGTTGTCAAACAAATAAGAAAATTGTATGCTACAAAAAATCAGCGTATGAAACAGTATAAGCATGCAGTTTGGGATCTAATTGAAATGTTTGATTCCTTTAACATTGTTTACCATGACAGAGGTCTTAATGCTGCTGCTGATAAGTTGGTAGTGTTGGGTTCTAGATTTGAAAATTGCACCATTTCACCTTATTGTGAATACAACATTGAAGTGTTGACTAGGCCAGTTGTCCCTGATAATGTGAAACATTGGCAAGTCTTTAACAATGATGCTCAAGTGCTAAGGTTCTTGCAAAACTAGGGTGAGTTTGTAAATCAGAATATTGATTGGGAGCCAATGGTATGCATGACTGAAGGAAGAGAAACTTTGTTTGGAAAAGATATCATCCAATTGAAAACAAACACCATTCCTAGAGGTCTTGTTGCACTTGAGTCAAATTTTAACAATGTTGATTGCATCATAAATAGAAACATGTCTGCCTCAAGGGATGTGGAAGAGCATGACTTGGGAACAAAGGAAAACCAAGGAAGGTTTGGTTGGGCAGAAATTTAAGTAAAGAAGAAAAATAGTCCTATGCCCAACTCTTGAAAAAATATCAAGACTGCCTTGCTTGGTCCTATTCAGAGCTGAAAGCATATAGAGAAGATTTATTTCAGCATGAGATCCCTCTTGAAACAAATGCCAAACCATTTAGATAGAGGAAAAGGCCAATTAATCCACTTCTCTCCATGAAAATGCAAGAGGAGTTAAGGAAGTTGAGAGATGGAGGTATTATTCAGCCCACTAGATATTCATCTTGGGTTGCAAACCTTGTGCCGGTTAGAAAGAAGAATGGAGACATCAGAATTTGTGTGGATTTTAGAAATCTAAATAAAGCATCCATGAAGGACAACTATCCCTTGCCAAATATGGAAAATATGTTGCAGCTTGTGACAGGGTCTGAATTGCTTTCTACATTGGATGGTTTCTCGGATATAATCAAGTGGTAGTTAAAGAATCAGAAAGACTTAAGACAACATTCACTACTCCTTGGGGACATATGTTTTTGTTAGGATGCCCTTTGGTTTGATGAATGTTGGTGCCACTTTTCAAAGAGCAATGGATGTTGCTTTTGCTGGTTACATCAATGAGTTCATTGTAGTTTACCAAGATGATGTGATTGTATTTTCAAGGCAAGAGAGGTGATCATTTGCAGCACTTGGAGAAGATGCTGATCAGATGTAGGGAGTATGGCATTTCTCTTAATCGAAGAAGTGTCATTTTGGCATGTAAAATGCCAAGCTGCTTGGTCACATTGTGTCAAAATATGGTGTTATGATAGACCATGAGAGAGTGGAAGCAATCAGCAAAGTACCTATCCCAAGAACCAAGAAAGGCATCAGTCTTTCTTTGGTCAAATTAATTTTATTAGAAGGTTTGTTTCCAACTTTTCTGAGTTGACTCTTCCAATCACAAGCATGTTAAAGAAGGACCAAGTTATCAAATGGGAGGAGGTTGCCATTCAAGCTTTTGAAGGAATAAAGGATGCACTTAAGCATGCACTTGTTTTAGCAGCCCCAAACTATAAGAGGCCTTTCCAAATCTTTTCCTTTGCCTTTGAGTATACCATTGCTTCTATTTTGCTGCAAAAGGATGAGAATGAGGTTGAGAGGCCTATTTCCTTCTTTAGCAAGGCTTTACAAGCTATTGAGTTAAAGTATACAATCATGGAGAAACAAGCATTTCCTTGGTGAAAGCAACAAAAGTTTTTTTAGGCCTTATATATTGAGTTCAAAAGTTGTTGCCTATGTTCCCCACACCATGGTGAAAGACATCTTATCAGAGATGGAGATCTCAAGTAAAAGATGTAGATGGGTGAACAAACTGTAGGAGTATGATATGGACATCCAAACCACAAAGTTGGTAAGAGGTTTGGGTCTTGCTAAGCTCATGGCTGAGAGCAACTTGTAGAATGTGGAAGTGAATCAGCTAGAGGAAGAAAGGGTAGATGTGCTTGCAAAGTTGGTAAATTCTGAGTGGTACAAGGATGTAATCTTTTACCTTAGACACCTTTTTTTCTGATCATTTAAATAAAAATCAGAAAAGAGCCCTCAAGCTGGCTTCTCAAAAATATATCATTACAGACCTTGGGCTGGCTTGGAAGAACCCTGAAGGTGTCCTCTTGAAATGCATAGCTGAAGATGAAGCTCCCAAGATAGTTGTTGATTTCCATGGGGGAGTTTGTGGAGGACACTTTTTTGGAAGAGTAACAACACATAAGATTTTGAGGGCTGGTTATTGGTGGCCTTCTCTTTTAAAGATGCAACCCAGTTGGTTAGAAAATGTGATAGTTGCCAACATTTCTCTGGAAGACTGAAAGCTTCAGGCTCCCTTCCTTTGTAGCCTATATCAATTGAAGCCCTTTCAAACAATGGGGAATGGACTTCATTGGTGAGATTTCAGATCCTTCTAGTGCTGGTCATAAGTGGATTCTTGTAGCCACTGATTATTTTACAAAATGGGTTGAAGCAATCCCATCTAAAAAGGCAACACACCAAGTGGTAGTGGACTTCTTATTGAATCATATCATATGTAGATTTGGAGTTCTAGTTAAGATTGTATCTGATAATGCCATGTGCTTTAGAGCCAAACCTTTAATGGCAATGTGTAATGAATATGGAATCAATCTGACTTATTCTTCAAACTACAACCCCCAAGGGAATGGACAAGCTGAGTCAGTAATAAGAACTTGTTGAAGATCATTAGAAGAACCTTGGAAATGAACAAGAAAAAGTGGGGAGAACAATTGAAGTTTATAGTTTGGGCTGATAGAATAACTCCTAAAAGAGAAATTGGTAAAAGCCCATTTGAATTGGTGTATGGAACTCAAGATTTTCTGCCCTTACACCTACAATTATCTTCATTTCAGTTTTCCCAATAGTTGGAAGATCAAGAGCATGGCCCATATGAATCAAGGATCAATCATTATTGAGCTTGATGAGGAGAGAAGAGCATCCCATCAAAGGCATATCAGATTTAGAGAGAAATTGAAGAGATTGTTTGACAAGAAGGTCACTCCTAGAGCCTTCAATATTGGAGATCTGGTTTTGTTGTGGGATAGTAGGCATGAAGACAAGGGAAAGCATGGAAAGTTTGATGCATTATGGATGGGCCCTTATGCCATTGATATCAGAATTGGTGAACATACCTTTTTTCTCAAAGATCTAGATGGGGAATTGTTAGAGCTACCTATTAATGGCAGACATTTAAAACATTTCTTGGATTAATCCCCAAAGTGAGGTATGCACAAATTGTACAATTGTATAGTCTTTGTTTTGCTTTTTTTTGTTGTTTGGTGGTTTGTGGTTTGCCCTTTGTTCTTGGCAGACCATTTTGGTTGGTTTCTCGGCTCATTTTTGTTGGGTGGTTCTAGTTTTTGGGTTGCCTTGTGTTTTGACTCCTTTGCCCAATGGTATTTTGGCACTTGGTCTATGTTTTGTCCTTGTGGCACTCATTGGGAGTGCCCATCCCAGGAAGGAGCCAATGTTAGTGCCATTTCTGAGCTTGCATTGTGTGCCCTAATTTTTCATGTCTGATTTTGCTCAGAAACATTTTATTTCTCAAATTGGTGATCTGTAATTTCTCCCCCTAGTTGAATGTTTCAAAAATGCCCATAAACTTGTTGTTTTTCCTGGTTTGAAAAAAATCCATGTGTGCTCTTATTTGTGCCCTAGGTTTTCCAATTTTTGGGTTGTGTCATTTTCCCTTTGCCAAATCATGTAAAAAAATTGAAATTGATCAAAATTGAAATTGATAAAATTTAAATTGTATGGGTTAATTTCCCAATCCTAAGGTGAAAATAATGTCAAAACATGATTCAGTTGATTTAAAATCAAAAAAATTTGCAATCCTTGTTGAAAATTTTGATTTCTAGGGCATCCTTTAAATTTTCATGATTTGACGGTCATATGGGTGTCGTTTTCCCATCAAATTTATCATCGCAAGGTAATGGCAATGTGGCGGGTTCCTATTGGCGGGGTGTTGGGAAATGTTTCTAACTTATCATTTTTGAAATTTTGGCAAAAGGAAAATTTTGATCCATGGCTCCACCTTCTATAATGAAGTGCCTATGTGGCACATTTTGATTGGTTGGGGATTGGTGGGTGGCGGGCTTTCCTTAGGAAATTTTGCTTTCATTATGCAAAATTTTCAAAATCAATTTTTTGGCCCGAAGCCCCAGTCGAATAGGGAGAGGACACGTGGCACATGGAGGGTGTGTGGATGGCGGGGGACTTGGAGAATTTTGATGTTTTTGGCTCAAAAGTGATAAAGTGAATTTTTAGCCGAGAAAGCCCTCGACCGTGTCCAAAATCATGGTGGACACGTGTGCCAGGAAAGGATAGGATGGGGACTTTGGTTTTTTCAAATGACTTTGAAGTTTTAACTTCAAATGGTCAAAAAAAATCAAATTTTAATTTGAAGCTCACAGTGTAGCCTATCCATGATGGACACGTGGCACATTCTAAGAAGTCAAAGGAAGAGCACGGGCCCATGGTAAGTTTTAAATTTTTCAAATTTTGCAGGAAGGTTTGAAGGTAGAATAGGAGGCTTGGCCCATGGTGAATCGAGAGTGCCACGTGGGAAGAAGAGATCGGGCTTAGGGCCCATGGAGGTTTTTGAAAAATTTCCTTTTTCAAAAAAAAAAGTGGAAAAATTGATAGAATTGATCCATGGTTTTCAATGGGGCCCACATATGGACACGTGGTGGGTCAGGGAGAGAAGGGAAATTTTGCAAAATTTTCAAAATTTTCAAAAGGTCACAAATGCATTTTTAAAGGCATGGGCCTGATCTAATCATTTTTGACATGTGTCCCACCTTATCCAAAGGTTAAAAAGGTAATTTTGAGCTTATTTTTAAATCTCATTTTCCACGTGGAGGGCTGATATTAAAGTGGATCAAGATGATGGTTCTTGTGCATTCATTTGTTTGGGCCGCCATGGGAGCTCAAGAAGCTTGGAATCATGATTTCTTCATCAAATTTCATCAAATTTATATGATTTTGTGTCGTCTTGGCCTTCTGAGAACATTGGCATCATTTTCATGACCTAATTCTTTGATCTATGGTGTTTTTGATGTAATTTTGGCTCAAGGCGAGAAAAAATGTGAAATGTCAACATCAAAAGTTACAGAGGTAAAATTGAAAAGGGGAAAAGGTAAAAAATGATGAATGAAAGATGCTTGCATGCCTGAATGATAAAAACGTGCCCTGGGGTGGATAATGATCCAAATTTGTGTAATGATTTAAATTTTTGTGCATACCTGGCAACCTGTGAGTTGTTTTTTTCCATTTGGTGTCACTGTCATTAAATCATGAGGTTTTTGTAAAAATTTGATCCCATAGCATATTATTTGCTTGGGAAGGAAGACTCCAATGTGGCATGAGGTATATAATGCATTTTGGAGAAATTGTAAAGGTCGGGAGTTGAAAATCATGAGCAAATTTTGAGAAAAAGCTCATTTTCTGAGAAAATCCGCCAAAGAACCAGGTTAATGTCTCATGTGTTGGAAAATTCATGTATGTGGGTTGGTTACAAGTGTATAGCCACCACATAGCTCTGAGATTGTTCATGTAACTCTCCCCTGTTGTTGAATCTAACAAGTTTTGAATTAAATCTATGTTTTTCTTTGGGCAATATGATGTTTGTTATCAATTTTAAATGCCTGCAAATAAATTTTATTGTTCTTGTTGCAATCTTGCATTGAAAATATTTAGAAATCACACAGGATCTCCATTTCTGGTTGATAGTTTAGTGGCATTTGCAATCTCATACTCAGAAGAGCCTTCATCTGATAAGGAGATAAACAAATTTAAAATCACTTTACCTTCCTTGACTGCAGAGATTTCTTGTAAGCCTTTGGGGGTACCTTAGGCATGGTTTGATCATGGATTTTTGTGTTTAATTGAGTTCTTTACTTCAAGATTTTGTGGTGAGTTCTCAAAGATTGTGTGAAGAGTGCAACCTGGGATTCCATTTGTGCCTCTTCTAGTTGAAAGAACATCCTGATTATTTTAGGCATTTCATCTGATAGTTGTTCAAGTATTGTATAGATTGTCAAAGATCTGATCTATTCTAGTTTGTCTTATCAATCCCCACCAAAAATCATCTAACAACAAAGATCCTATCATGTACTATCCCTGATTTGCATTTGTGTATACCCACAGAAGATCAAAATCCATTTGCAAAAGTATGCATAACAGATCAGGATTTCAATGTCTCTAGTAACCTTTGCCTTGTTTTGAGAACATACCCATGTTTTGAGAAGTGAAAACTTGTGAGAGTTCAGATCTGGGGTGTTGATCATGTTTTCATCAAGGTCTCCATCATATAATTTCAAGAAAAGAGAAGGACATCTTCATCTCCTTCACCATTACAAGGTTACAAAATAGGTCCTCTTACCTTGGTTAAGGCACAACCTAAAACAACTAGGACAAGATCAAGTCCTATTGGAGTGCTATCCATTTCTCCACAAACTTGAGTGCTAGCTAGACCATAAACTATGGCGTTGCTCGGTGAAAAGGAGAAAACAATTGGATACCAACATTGTGTATTTGTTTCCTTTGTTTATCAAATTATCGATTCGACTTATTAATTTCAATTTCATATCAAATAGAATAGAAATCAATGTCCTTTCATTTGCAAGTAGTTAGTTAATTTCAAGGGGGTTCAAATATTTCATAGCAAGAATGTTGGTGATGGATGCTCTTCTTCCCATCCCTATGGATATGAAGGAGATTATATTTATTGGAGATTGTCTACATGTCATAGATCATTTAGAAATGTTCTTGTTTCAAGTTATTTTAGTTTTAATACACTCAACATAAGTGAATAACCACACCGGGTTACCTCGCTTGTTTAATTTTAGTGTCAAGTAGATTTGATTATTTAGAATAAAAGTAAATTGTTGTTTGTGATTTTAATATTTCAGTTTTGTGATTTGTTTAGATTAGTTTCATTTCAACATGAGCATAGATTGTTAATTTCATCCAGTTTACATGGACACTTCAAACTAGATCAATAGTTAGATCCATGTTAGGAAAAAAACCATAGGAATTTATGCCACTGTTCGCTCAGCCTCTAAATATCCCCTTTGTCAACTTGGCTTGAGAAGATCACACTACAGATCTTAGTCACTTATCCTACTATAGTTAGCCACACATATTCAAGCATTGGTTGCTCTAGCACAACCTTGAGGGGTCAAGTGCGTTTAAGGTCAAATGTTCATTTTCATCCATACGAGATCTGGAACAACAAATGAGATGGTTCATGATGAATTTGGAAATTTGTGCACCAGTGAAATAAGTGAGAGGCATAGCCTCTACCCATTTTGTAAAATACTCAGTGGTAGTGATAATGTGGGTATGTCCATCTAAAGAAGAAAGATGGAGCTTATGTATGAGATCTAAACCTCATTTAGAAAATGATCAAGGCATTGTGATAGGTCAAGGCTGTCTTTGGTGCATGTATTAAGTTTCCATACTTTTGGCATAGCTCACATTTCTTTACAAAATTACAACAATCTAATTCCATGGTAGGCCAATAATAGCCTACTCTTAATAGTTTTTAGCCAAGACCATACCACTGGTGTGCACTCCACAAATACCACTATGTACTTCCTTAATAGTGTGGATTGAGTCAGTAACATCCAAACAACAAAGCAAATTCCTGTCGTAGCCACAATGATAAAGGGTTCCTCCTAGGAGGGTATAATGGGCTATACGGTGGATAAGGGATTTCTTTTTAGAATGGGTAATGTCTAGTGGAAAAGTGCCATCTTATAGGTATCGAAAGATAGGGTCATACTGGGGGATAATGGACCAATAACTTCACATGCCAAACATGACTTTGACATATCATATGTGGGAATTTGTAAATTCTCTACAAATAAAATCATCTTTCTCTCCTAAGGTGGTATGCTTAATAAAGTTGACCTAATCGTAGCCATAGCATCCATGGATCTATTGTGTGACATAGGATTTATCTCAAATATGATCTATGTAAAGTACTCCTTTAGGGTTTTGACCATTTTGTTATATGAAATGATCTTTTCATCTTTAACTTTATATTCATCATTAACTTGTTTAATGATAAGTTAGGAAGTCTCTAATGACTCTTAGTTGTCTACTATTCTAAGTAATAGCTATCTTTCCATTGATGAGTTCCTCATACTCTGTAATGTTATTAGTGCACGAAAATCCCAACTGGAATGCTCTTGGTATGACCTCCCCTGTGGGAGTGATGAGCACCACTCCTACTCTAAATCCGTGGAAGGTGAATGATCCATCAAAATGGACCTACCATTCTACAAAATCTTCAATGTACATCATAGATGCATCTGGCAGATCTAGGTAAAAAGGTTCCATCCTTGGTAGAGGAGCTTCTGCCAATTGATCAACCAATACATGTCCTTTCAAGGATTTATGATTCACGAACTCAATATCAAATTCACTCAGGAGAATGATCCAATTAGCCATTCACCCTATGAGGGTGGGTTTGGATAAAAAGGTATTTGAGAGGGTCAAATTTAGATATGAGTTTGGTTTTATTGTTTAGGAGATAATGGAGAATATTTTTGAATGTAAAGACAACTGCCAAGAAAGCTTTTTAATCTATGGGTAATTCAACTCATAAGAAATCAAGGTACGATTGAGATAATAAACTTCCCTTTATTTATGGTTTAGATCATAATGGGAAAGTAATGCACTAATAGAAAAAAGGTAGAAAAAATGTACAAGAGGAGAGGTTTGCTTGGGGTAGGCGGTATGAGTACAAGTGGGTTGACCAAGTACTATTTTAGTAATGCAAAGGCCTTTTGACAATCTGGTCCCTAGTTGAATGCAACATATTTCTTCAGCAGATGGGTAAATGGGTGGCACTTATCTACAAGTTGTGAAATGAAATGATGGATTTCCTAAATCTTTCCTTGTAAACTTCTCAGTTGTTTGAGAGTTATAGGTGGAGGAATTTCTATGATAGTTGTAACCTTTGCAAGGTCCACTTCTATCCCTCTCTATGAAACTATGAAACCCAGGAGCTTTCCTGATAAAACACCAAAGACACATTTCTTGGGGTTTAAGCACACCTTATAATCCCTAAGACATTGAAAGATACATTTTAACACTTTAGGGTGCTCTTCCCTACTCTTGGATTTAGCTAGGATGTCATCAACATAATCTTCCATGATGTCATTCATCATATCATGGAAGATGACAATCATGGCTCATTGGTAAGTGGCCCCAAAATTCTTGAGTCTAAAAGGCATGACCTTGTAGAAAAATGTCCCCCAAGGGGTGATGAAGGTTGTTTTATGCTGATCTTCTTCTGCAATCCATATTTGGTTATAACCTGAAAACCCATCCATTAAAGACAACATTTCATAACTAACGGTGGAATCAACTATCATGTCAATGTTAGGCAAGGGAAGTCATCCTTAGGGCATGATTTATTGATGTCATGGAAATCAGTGTAGATTATTATGCCGATAGGATTCTTCTATACAAGGACTATGTTAGAGATCCACTCTAAATAGTCAATGGGTTTAATGAAATCAACAGCTAGTAGTTTTTCCAATTTTTCTTTGAAAAGGAGTGCCACCTTAGGGTGCATCTTTCTCAACTTTTTCTTGATGGTTTTGGCATCTATGTGCACAACTAGGTTATGTACAACTAACTATGGGTCCAAACCGGCATATATGTGTATGTCCATGCAAATATATCCACGTATTCCCTTAAGAGTTCTACAAAGACCTTTTGTTCCTGAGCTAAGAGTGAAGCTCCCAACTTTATCATTCTAGGTTACTCTTCTGAGAAAATGTTGACACTACTTATTTCCTCAACAAGAATTTTAGAAGCATCTTCCATCCATGTAGGATTAGGGGAAGATTAAGATCAACCTCCTACAGTAGCTCATCGTTATCTTTAAATGGATAAACCACTTCATCCACATACTCTTTGTTTTGTTTATCTATGAGTGTTTCAAAGAGTTTGTCACTGTGAGACTTCTGTTTATCTTTTCTGCAAGGTTTATCTAAAGTGTTTTTACTTTTGTTTACCACCTTCTTATTCAAACATCTACACATATCTGCCTCTTCCCGAAGTATGTAAAGGTGTCTAGTTGAATTGTAAATCCTTTCTTGTGATCCCTAGCTAGAATAGAATCCCTAAGTCCCATGAACTCTGCAAATGCCTCATCATTTTCAAAGAAGTCTAGTGGCACGTGAAGTTGTTGATCCCAATCTATAAGTTTAGGATACACAAGGGCTATTTGATAATTGGTTAGGGGTTGGATCTAGATAAGGTAAGGATAGCTGAATCTAGGAATAGGTTAGTGGAAGCAAGATCCTCGTAGAGGCTACACTAGGAATCTACGTCGTTATTAGAATGAGATGAAATATCCTCATGTTTAGAAGAGGTGGCATCAATCTCAAAGGGTAGAGCATTATGAGGCCTTATCCCTAGGCCATGCTTATCAGACTTGAAAGCGAAGGATGGGAATATGCTTTGTAGTCAGCCTTGTGCATTGATTCCACATCCAAACCCATTGTAACCCATGACAAACATCATGCGATGACCTTTGATATATTGGGGTGCTTGATGGCATGAAGCCATGGTACCTTCTGGCACTCTACTAGTAGGATCTTCTAACATCTTCTCCTCAGATAGGAGACCGCTAGGGACAAAATTTTCCAATGGTTTAGGACACTACTCCCGAGTACTCTTGAACTGAAAATAAGGTTTACCCGTGTTCTAGGAGATACTAATAAATTTGATATTAACAAAGCTGTTCAAGAGTGAATGGCTCACTGGGCCATATTTTTGATGTTGCCTCCCATGAAGAGAACGGGTTGACTAACAAAGGAAAATATTGATTATAAGGCATGAGTGACTCTGAATCTACCCATTTCTTAATAGCTTCCATTTGTAGGGGGATAACAACATCCACCGAAGGACATTCATAAGCCACACGAGAAAAACTATGCAATTCCCTACAATGTGTGAATGATTCTAGATCACCTAGAATGATAACCACTTGTCCTTCATGACATAGCTTGATACATTGATGGAAATTTGATGGAATGGCCTACATGGCATGGATCCATGGGCACCCCAAGAGTATATTGTATGGAAGGTCCAAGTCAAGGACATGGAATTTCGTGTCATGAAAATTTGGGCCTACTTCCATGGGAACTATTATACTACCCACTGATTCTCATTCTTCATTGTTGTAGGCTATGATCGTAATAGTATTGGCTCCTAGATCCATTTCTGAATGGCCTAGCTACTTAACCAGCTTCAAAGTACAAATTTTTAGACCAGATCCACCATCCATAAGTACCCTCTTGATTTTGCAATGGGTAACCACCACTTCTAGGTATAAGGGTAAGTTGTGTTCTGGGTTGTTACGTGGGATTGCGGTGTGATCAAAAGTAATATGATCATTGGAGTTGAGGTGTGTAATCATGGCTTAGAGGTGCATGGGATCTACATCTGTAGAGACTCCTAAATTTTGCAATGTTTTATACAAGTATGTTCTTATGGGCAAGTAGAGATTTTGAGAAGATCAAGAATGGATATCCTAGCAGGTGTTTTCTCTAACTGGTCTATCAAATTATACTGACCTTCCTAAGGGATATGCAGGGGATCTGGTATGATTAAACAAGCACGTCTCATCCCTATTGTGTAACTCTTTTCTAAGATCTAGATAGTATTGACATGTTCATCAGATGAGTGAATACATCCTATGAGAGAATCAAAGGGACTGTCATTAGTGGGGTAAATATAAGTGGCAATCCTATAATCATTGGAGGTTTGTCCATGATTTGGATTCCTTTTATTTTTATCTACATGATTAGGAAAAGGCTCTTTATAGATACCCATTTTCTCATTTGGACCTTTCCCATGACTCCGGGAGAATCTATGGTGATTTTACCCTCTTCAATGAGGTCTTGTATGTAATGACGCAGTCTTAAAACCTATCTGTCTTGTATCCTTTAACATGGTGGAAGTCATAGTACTCATGGTCCTTGAACCAAACAGGTTTTGGAGCATCTTTTGGGTATGGTACTATCATAGTTGGATATTCCACCATTTTTACATTATCTAACTGCTTTAGTATGGCAGATAGGGATTCCATTAATGGCATAAATGTATGTTTAGTGGGTGCCTTGGGATGAGGTCCTTGTGAGAGATTCAAAAGTGGGCCCGTCTGCATGGCTTAGAATCTCTTGGAGTTTGTAATGCCATCACTAATAACATGTTTGTTTTTATTGAAGAAATTTAGTTTTTCTATAGATTTGGCTTCATGTTTGTCTTTAACAATGGGCTTAAGTGTACCCTTTGTGATGAGATATTTCTCGATTTGACTACCTTTCTCTATGACCTCTTTGAAGTTTGAGCCACAGTGCATCTATAAATGGAAGGCTATTTTTGGGTTTAAGTTAGGAACAAATATGCTCACTAGCTTATTTTTCGGTAATGCATAAGGGAAATGACTTGCCAACCCTTGCCATCATTGTAAAGATCCTACAAAGTTATCATTTGGTTTTGATTTGCATTGCGAGAGGTCATTCATCGTGCAATATAATTTTCCATGTTGAAGGAATAATGTCATACAAATTTCTCTTCTAACACGAGGCCATGTTGTAATAGACCCCTTGGGTATACGTTGAAGAACCATTCTAATGGTAGTGCCCCTAGACTACGAGGGAAGAGTCATATCAGGAAATTATTGCTATATGTGACCTCTTGGAAAGCCATATAAAATTCTTTGATGTGATCATGAGGATCACCTTTCCTTTATATTTTTCAAACTTTAGAATGGTAAAGTGCTTTGGGAAGGATTTCCGTAGCATGTCCTTGTCGAATGGGTAAGGGCATAACTCTTCATATAAGTATTTCCTGCTATGGCCTACATTTCCCTCTTGTAGGGTAGTAAGCATGTCTTTCATCGATTGTAACTCTTTCTGAATGAGTTTTTTTAGTAGGAAACATTGGTCTTTGTGCTTGAGCCACCTTAAAGGTAGTGTCAGTGTATGGATCAAAGTGGAACTCGCTAGATTTCATTTTGTCTTTTTCTTTGTATATGTTTCTTCTTGAAGAGCCTAGGTTTGCTAATTTCTAGCTCAATTTCAAGATCTATTTTGAAGGATCTCCTCTTCAACTAGAGGGTCCTCTTCTTCATTGAATTTGGGAGGAGGCGAGGCTTTACACTTAATCTTCACTTTATGTGAAGCTTTGTAGTAAGGCCATCGTGATGGGTCTCCTTTGACAGTGGTGTGATGTTTCCCAGAAGTAGAAGCGTACCCCATCTCAAAGGGTTATCTATGTCTAAGAGTGATACTCGTTCTTCTATTTTGTGATTAATGACCTTGGTTTCTACTTCATGTTTGTGTGGAAGTTTAGCTCCTAATTCTAAGACTCTTGTGAGTACTTGATCTCTATTATAATATAGGAGTTCATCAAATCTTCCTAGGTCTAATCTCTATTTCTCTCGAAAGAGTCTGAATCTTCTCCATTGTGGTCAATTAATGGCTCCGCATCCTTGACTTGAGAAAAGAGAGGCACTAAGTTGTTTCCACTAAATGGGAAGGTTTTGAAAGGGTTTTCTCCTAAGTCATGTTCATTTGATTTGGTTTCCATCTTCGTGATTTTAGGCATTACTAGCTAACATTTGTATGAAGCTAGCGTGGATCCTAAATGTATGATTTTTCAAGTCGTTCGAGGTGATGTTTGAAATATGCCACAATGTGTCCTAGATGTAATGTTATGCAATCATTTTTATCAAAGAACACTCATATGCACACTTAAATGTAATGATCACTCAATTTTTTCATTACCAAGCCTATACCCTAAAACGGATAGTGATAATATCATATCAATGCATAGGTCAAGTTAGAATTCTAACAAGGCCTAAATATCAAAGTGGTATTGACGTAGTCTCTCAATGAGGTATACTAAAACTAGTTTGAATGCCAATGAAAGCTAAGTCTTCTGAAAAATGGAAGTCATGACTAGATATAGCGTAACAATGCTATCTTGATACATTAACCAAGAAAGAAAGGTGTTAGTATCAAGACAACATTATTGTGATATATATAAGGCAATATCGACACTTTTTAAAAGAATCAGATGACGTCAAAACTGAAACCAAGTAATGAGTATGACAAGAATTTTTAATTGTGCAAACAACGTAACCATACAATAAAGGGATTGTTATCCAAAATGTGCCCCTTGCTCATTTTGTGGCTAACTCCCTTTCATATTTCCTTCTCTTGTGCCTCAGACATAATATTTTGCTTTTTAGGAACTCAAAACCTTCTAGAAATGACACCATTGGATAGAGCTCTTTCTCAGCTTTCCAAAAAGGTAAAGTTTTCCTCCTAACTCCATGTATTTTTGAAGTTATGGCTCGGCGGAGTTTTTGGGAAAATTTTCCCTGAAAGGCCCACGGCCAATGAGATGCGCCACGTGGCACCTAGAGTGGTGGAGCGTGGGGAAATTTTGGAAAATTTTCCAAATGACCAAAAAGGTGCAAAAATTTGAATTTTTGCCCGCCAACCCGATTTGGCCCTGTTTTGCCCTAAAACTTCAAATGGCCATATCTTTCGATCCAGAGCTTGGTTTTTTTCGCGTTCTTTATATCAATGGAAAGTGGTGAAATTATCTACAAGATTCTCGGGGTCATTTTCACAGCTCTTTTCCATATTTTTTCAAGGGATTTCACAGCTAAGATTGGAGGTTACTTTTCTGGCGATTGGTCACACATCTTATTCGAACAAGATATGGAACCAAATCCGAGAATCAGTGTCCGAACCTATTGCAAAATTTCACATTGAGCCTTACACTCCAAGTCAGATCAATACCAATTGTTCAGCATTTGATCAAGAAGATTATCCAAGCACTGATGAAGCTGACACCAAGGTAGGAAGCATCCCAGATTTGACTCTTGATGAATGGGCATGCAAGGTGCATGCTTTTGATCCTTATCAAGAAATAGAAGAATCCGAGTTAGGAGTCTATTGCATGCATGAAGAAAATCAACCTATTCCTAGCATCACCAAGCTAGACCACAAAGATGACAATGAGGTATGGCATTTGTTTTTTGATGGATCAAGGAGTAGACAAGGTGCAAGAGGGGGAGCTATGCTTGTTTCACCATAAGGAGTTAAGTATTATTCAGCTTTTAGATTTCAGTTTGCATGCTCTAACAACACTGTTGAATATGAAGCCTTGGTGCAAGGACTGCATTGGGTAATCAAGAGAGGAATAAAGAACTTGCAAGTCTTTGGTGACAGTGAGTTGATTGTAAACCAAGTAAAGGGGTAGCATCTTTGTCAAGAATGATCTACTCAAGTGCTACAAGAACGGAGGTGTGGGACCTCATTGAAGATTTTGAGGGTTTTGGCATCAAATCCATTCCTAGGAAAGAGAACCAAGCTATTGACAGGCTTGTAGCAGTTGGGGCAGCCTTTGACGTTGTGGAGAGCATTCAAAAGGATAAGGTACAGCCAAACATCCATGTGATTGTGAGGCCTTTAGTGCCGGACAACAATGTAAGTTGGCAAGTATTTGAAAATGATCAGCAAATCATCCATTTCTTGCAAGAAGAGGTTGAGTTCTCAGCCAAAAATCAGGAAAAGTTGGAGCAGCAGTATGGTGACTAGGTGGTGCAGCTGAGAACCAACAAACTACCAAAGGGGCTTATTACTTTGGAGTCCATTTTCAATCCTAATGATTAGTTTAGGAAGGAGAAAGCAAACATCTAAGTGAAGGAAGAAGATTCAGTGTCCATCTCGTTAGGAGAAGGAAAATCGCTCCAAGTTGGCAAGGTGACAACTGAGCAAGAAAGGTATGAGTTTATACAACTTTGTCAAGAATTCCCTAATGTGTTTGCTTGGAGCTATGAAGATTTAAAAGGTTTCAATCTCGAGTTAGCTCAACACACCATTGAATTGGATCCAAATACTAAGCCCATCAGGTAGAAACAAAGGCCAGTCAACCCCCACATGGAGCCTCTCATGAGAAAAGAATTGAATAAGTTGATAGAATCAAGAGTCATATTCCCTATCAAGCATTCTAGTTGGGTCGCCAACTTGGTTCCGATCGAGAAAGAAGAGTGGGGAAATCAGATTGTGTGTTGAATTCATAGATTTGAATAGAGCATCTCTTAAGGATCATTACCCACTTCCTTCGATGGAGCAAATTTTACAAGTTGTTCTTTGGCTCAGAGAGGTTTTCACTACTTGATGGTTATTCGAGGTACAATCAGATTATGGTGAAGGAAGAAGATCAGTTCAAAACAACCTTTACAACCAAATGGGGAACTTATGCATATAGGAAAATGCCATTTGGGTTGTCAACCGAGCTACCTTCCAAAGAGCAATGGACATGGCATTCAAAGGTTTGATTAACAACATAGTGCTGATATATCTTGATGATATCACCTGTTTTTTTCAAAAATACAGCGAGACCACCTCTCTCATTTGAGACAAGTGTTCCAAAGGTGCAAAAAATTTGGAGTCTCATTGAATCCTAAAAAATGTATTTTCTTAGCTCATGAAGGAAATCTCCTTGGTCACGTTGTCTCCAAAGAAGGATTAACAATTGATCTAGAAAGAGTTGAATCCATAAGAGCACTACCATTGCCAAGCCACAAGAAGGCCCTCCAGAGTTTCTTGGGGAGAATAAATTTTGTTCGGAGGTTTGTCCCAGATTTTGCAGCCCTTGTCAAGCCCATCACCAAGATGTTAAAGAAAAGCATGGCTTTCAAATGGACAGCAGAAGGCAAGGAGAGTTTTGAAGCAATCAAAGAAGCCATCTCTCAAGCCCCAGCTCTCATCAACCAGATTTCTCCAAGGATTTCATCCTCTATGCATTTGGGGGTGATGATACTATCTCTGCAATTTTGGTACAATAGAACAAGGACAATGATGAGCAGCCAATTGCTTTCTTTAGCCAAAGCCTGGAGGACTATGAGGTGAGATATTATTTCATTGAGAAGCATGTTCTTGTAGTAATCAGGAGCTTGAAGAAATTCAAGCATCTAGTTTCAAACAATAAGGTCCAATTGCTGGTTTCTCATGCGGGAGTTAAAGACTTCCTCCTCAACAAAGACTTGAATGAAAAGAGAGCAGGTTGGATTACTCGTGTCATGGAGTATGACATAGAGATCAAGGTCACCAAGTTGGTCAGAGGAAAAGGACTGTGTGAGCAGCTGATTTTGAGCAAGCAAAAGGAAGCATGCAATGAGAAAGAGACTGTTTTGAAGTTGTAAGACAACCATGAGCAAGGAAGCACTCAAGAGGAAAATAATGGTGTCCCCACTCCTTGCTGGACCCAAAGTATAATGCACTTCCTAAGCATAGGCCTATGCCCTCCAGAGATGAACAAGACCCAAAGAAGACACTTCAGATTGCAGGTTGTCCCATATGCCCTTGTTGATGGTGTCTTGTTCAAAAGAGATGTGAATGGAGTATTGCTGAGATGCATTGGTACAAATCAGATTCATAGGATGTTGGAAGAGTTTCATGGTGGACCAGATGGTGGTCATTTTGCACCAAGAGTGACAGCTCTAAAGATCATGAGGGCTGGCTATTATTGGCCCAAGATTTTCAATGATTGTTATGCATGGATCAAGAGGTGCAAGAATTGTGCATTCTTCACAGGTAAAGAGAGGCTAGCTGCCCTTCCATTACATCCAATTTCAGTTGACCAGCCATTCATGCAATGGGGTTTAGACTTCATTGGAGTCATTAATCCCAATTCAAGCCAAGGGCACAAGTGGATTTTAACAGCCATAGATTACTTCACTAAGTGGATTGAAGCAGTAGCACTCAAGGAAGAAAATGAATCTAGCATCCTAGACTTCTATGAGGGAATAACAACCAGATTTGGTGTACCTGCTACAATAATATCAGATAATGCATTGGCATTCATCGGGTCCAAGGTGACTGAATGGGCTGTCAAGAATGAGATCTACCTAAGTACTTCATCAAACTATTACCCCCAGGGTAATGGCCAGGCTGAATCTACAAACAAGAACTTGTTGAGGATCATTAAGAGGACTCTTGATGAAAATCAGAGGTCTTGGCATACTAAATTGAAATCATCTTTATGGGATGATAGGATAACTCCTAAAAGATCTATAGGTAACTCTCCATTCAGGCTTGTTTATGGGAGAGAGGTAATTTTTCCCATATCACTTGAGTTGCCAACATTGGAACTCATGAAACAGTTGGAGTTGTTGGAGTTTGAGCCCATGGAAGTTAGATATGCAGAATTGATGGAGCTCCTAAGAAATTAGGAATCAGGCATCCCAAGCAATGGAGAAGGATCAAGCTTTGATAAAGAAGACCTTTGATAGAAAGGCCAAGAATAGATCCTTCCAAGTTGGAGATCTAGTGTTAAAATGGGATGCAGACAGAGCAAAACCGGGAAGGCATTCAAAATTTGATGCCATTTGGAGTGGCCCATACATGGTCACAAAGTGTAAGGACAGAAATGCTTTCAATTGTCTTCATTGGATGGTGAAGAACTACAGATTCCAGTCAATGGGATCCATCTAAAGCATTGCTACTAAAGGAAATTCTCCACCTTGTAAATATTAGCTTAGGTTTTCATTCCTCCAAGTGCTTGTGCACATTGTTTTGCTTATAGATTAGTTTTTCTTTCCCTAAGTGCTTTGTACAGGCTTGCTTCATTCCTAGGAATGTGTTTGCGAGGCCTTGCTCCATCGAGTGATATTCCATGTTCCTCCTTGCAATTTCTAATCGGTTGGGGTATCGAGATAGAAAATCGGGTGACTCCATGCCCAATGGATTGCTTTAGGCAACCGATAACTTCATCCACCGTGGCGAGATGACCCCTCGAGTCACCAAAATTATTATCCAAAATGTGCCCCTGCTCATTTTGTGGCTAACTCCCTTTCATATTTCCTTCTCTTGTGCCTCGAAATAATATTTTGCTTTTCATGCGCTCAAAATCTTTTGGAAATGACACCATTGGATAGAGCTCTTTCTCAGCTTTCTAGAAAGGTAAAGTTTTCCTCCTAACTCCATGTATTTTTGAAGTTGTGGCTCATGGAGTTTTTGGGAAAATTTTCCCCACAAAGGCCCGCGGCGAATGATATGCTGCCACATGGCACCTAGAGTGGTGGAGTGTGGGAAATTTTGGAAAATTTTCCAAATGACCAAAAAGGTGCAAAAATTCAAATTTTTGCCCTTGACCCGATTTGGCCTTGTTTTCCCTAAAACTTCAAATGGCCATATCTTTCGATCCGAGCTTGTTTTTTTGCGTTCTTTTTATCAATAGAAAGATGGTGAAATTCTCTACAAGATTATGGGGTAATTTTTGTATTTTTATGGAGTTTGAGAGAGAAAATTTAAAAATGCCTCTGGCGTGTATGTGGTCATGGATATAAATGACGTTTCAACCACCGTTTTTAATGAAGAATGGCTTGCATTCTCTCCAAAGCATGGCTAAAAATGTCGGGATGGGTCCTGTAAGGATGCCCATGTTGTTTTGAATGAATTTTGATCAATTATTGAACCTATCCACGTTTTCCCGTGTTTCTCTCTCCTGGGCTCATCCCACATCTTTGTAAAAGCTAGATTTGGGCTCATTTTTAAAGGGTGGAACATTTTTGTGTATTACTGAGTCCCCTTTCTCACCTTGGAAGTGATTTTGGTGGAATATTAGACCTTTTCTAAGAGCTGCAACTTTATTTTTCCTCTCAGGTGTTGTAATGCAAGTGATTTTGATGATTAAAATAACAATACAACCTTTGTGATTAGTTTTCATCCTCTGCCTGTGTTGTTTGGTTAATTTCTGATCCTTCATTACAATTATTAGTTTGTGCATGAGGTTCTTTGTTACATTTTTATGGACTGTGTCAATCTTTAGAAGTAAAAAATGCTCACCACTCCTTTGGTGCATCACCTATTAGCATTAGTTTTAGTTTATCTGCATTCTCTATCTCTGTCTCCTTTGGAATTTAGGGTAGGATTAGGAATATAGACCTCTGCAACTTGTAAGTGATAAATCGACCCGGAGGAATTGAGGAACTAGCCTCTAAATGACTGGAGATTCCTTTCTCATTTTGCAAGTCCCACACTTGGGGAAAGGATTCAATGTTGTGCAATCACACTGGATGCTTAGTATGATCAAACTAGAAATCTGATCAACATCCAGGGGTGCTTTGCTGATTTGCAACAATAGTTTTTGGCACACCGGTGGGACATAGAAGTCTTCATCTTCATTGCGCAAAAAATTGATGTGCATTTGTTGCAAGTTTCTTGCTTTAAAAGAGCTATAAATTACACATCCGGTGACTCAGGGAAGAAGAATCAGCTGGTTTTAGCGGTGTAAACTGAAAACTCATGAAAAGAATCACTACAAGGTCAAGAGCTAGAGAAGAAGAGGTTTTGTTTGAATATCTACAATTAGCTCCAAGAATAAGGAAAAGTGGGAGGAGAATCCAAAGGTCTCCATCTCCACCAAATAGAACTCTCTCAACTCCTCCACAGTGGTAGGCCTTTAATTCAATCAACAAGGGTCTAAGGCCAATCAATGGCACAAAACAACCCCTATGTCAATTTCACCGGGCGTATCCCACTTGCTCTCAATGCACAAAATCCAATCCTAGTTCGTACATTGAAGAACATTCCATACTTCACTGGAGAAAATCAGACCTCACCTGGTGATCATGTTAAGGATATTGCTAACATTTGTGCAATCCATGAGATCAATGAGATGCAAGTTCTTTGCGGGAAGCTGGCATCTTCATTCAAAGGGAAAGCTTTGCAATGGTTCAGGAGTCTTGCCTCAGGTTCTATTCAAAATTGGAATCAGCTATGTATAGCCCTCCATGAGCAGTTTGGGGAAAAGGGAGACAACTTGTCCCTTTTGGAGTAGCTGAAAACTATCAAAAGAGCTCCCAATGAGTAGCTGACTGATTTTAATTTCAGATTTCAAAGGACTTGGGAGAGAATTCCAGTGGCAGTCAGGCCAACAGTAGAAGGTGCTTTTCTTTATTACCTTAAAGCTTTAAATTTTGATATTTCTATGTTAATTCAGTCCATGAGAGGCACAACTATCCCCATTGCTTATAGCATTGCCATTAGAGCTGAAAATTGTTTGATTCAAGCTGGAAAACTAGCTCCTAGGCCCTCATGTATGCCATTATTTCCAAGTTTAGAGAGCCCAAGTACTAGCCAAGTGCCTAATTTAGCTTCTATTCCCACTCCTAGAAATCAGAATTCAAGTGAAGCTTCCACTTCATCTTCTAGTGCCTCAAATGAACTTCAAGAAGTCATGAAGCAATTGCAAAATCTAGGTAATGAGCTAGTTACACTCAAAAGGTAGCAAGCTCAAGGTTTTAGACCTTCTTTCCAGCCCCAAGCTCAGCCTAACAGGCAGCCATATCAACCCCAAAGACCACCCAATCCAGCTGCAAATCTAAATCAAGCAAGGCCTCCTTGCCAATAGACCATTTCAGCCCTATAATCCCAATGCTACATCATCGTATCTAAAGCATTAGTGCGAGACAAAACAATATAGGTCAAGAGTATGATTGGTGTTTCCCATGCAATGAACCTCACAACTAGTCCATGTGATTCAACGATGCTTTGAATCAAGCATTAATGGTGACAACAACTAGTGTGGAGGGTGAAGGTAGTCAAGGAAATGACCAGCAAAAAAGCATTCCAGCAATGATAAGCTCCGAATGATACCACACTTGTAAGCGGCGGTGTAGAAGATTTTGTGGCATTAATCAAATGGTTTCCCAAAGTTTTGCAGCCAACACAAGGTCAAAGAGGAGAAATTTTGGTGAAGAACAGCCATTGGCCCCAAGTAATTCATGACCTTCTATCACTCCACAAACTAGGTTTGTAAGCAAAATGCAATCCCAAGCACACAAGGACTTCCTAAAACTTGAGTTGTCTAGGCCAACTCAAATGTCGGTTGTTGCTGCCCATGTACAAGGGATGAATGTGCGAGGCCAAGGGACAGAAAAAGGAAACTTCATCTCCATTTAATATCATTGATCAGATGAAGAAGACAAATGTAAACATATCAATGTGGGAATCACTATCTATCCCGGGGAAAAGAGATTTGCTATAAGTGGCATGAAGGAGTGGTCAACTTCAAATCAGCAAGTCCAAATGCTAAAGAGAAGGTGCTCACAAATGCTTCCCAGCTGAGGGGAATCATGGAGGACAGCAAGGTAAGATGTTGAATCCCCTCCATTCTATGTTTCATTTATCATTGGGAACCAATTAGTACACAATTGCATGATTGACTCCGGGGCAAGTAGTTCAATAATGCCCAAGAAAATAGCTGATCGGTTAGGGAATTCGGTGTGATACCATATCCAAAGGGGTGGTACAATTGAATGGGACGATAGCAATGATTGGAGTGATTAAAAACTTGAGTCTTACTTTGCGTGCATGTCCCAACGTGGTTGTTTTGCAAGATGTCTCGGTAATAGACCCTCCACCACTCTTTTCCCTATGTTTGTTAAGGATTTCATAGCTAAGATTGGAGGTTACTTATCTGCTGATTGGTCACACATGTTGTTCAGAACAAGATATGGAACCAAAGCCACAATCAGGTCTGAACCTATTGCAAACTTTCACATTGAGCCTTACACTCCAAGTCAGATCAATACCAATTGTTCAACATTTGATCAAGAAGATTATCCAAGCACTGATGAAGCTGACACCAAGGTAGGAAGCATCCTAGATTTGACTCTTGATGAATGGGCAAGCAAGGTGCATGCTTTTGATCCTTATCAAGAAATAGAAGAATCTGAGTTAGGAGTCTATTGCATGCATGAAGAAAATCAGCCTATTCCTAGCATCACCAAGCCAGACCACAAAGATGACAATGAGGTATGGCAGCTGTTTTTTGATGGATCAAGGAGTAGACAAGGTGCAGGAGGGGGAGCTATGCTTGTTTCACCACAAGGAGTTAAGTATTATTCAACTTTTAGATTTCAGTTTGCATGCTCTAACAACACTACTAAATATGAGGCCTTAGTGCAAGAAATTGCATTGGGTAATCAAGAGAGGAATAAAGAAATTACAAGTCTTTGGTGATAGTGAGTTGATTGTCAACCAAGTCAAGGGCAGCATTTGTCAAGAATGATCTACTCAAGTGCTACAATAATAGGGTGTGGGACCTCATTGAAGATTTTGAGGTTTTGGCATCAAATCCATTCCTAGGAAAGAGAACCAAGCTACTCTTGCGGACTTGCAGCAATTGGGGCAGCCTTTGACGTTGTGGAGAGCATTCAAAAGGACAAGGTATAGCCAAACATCCATGTGATTGTGAGGCCTTCAGTGCCGGACAACAATGTAAGTTGGCAAGTATTTGAAAATGATCAGCAAATCATCCATTTCTTGTAAGAAGAGGCTGAGTTCTCAGCCAAAAATCAAGAAAAGTTGGAGCAGCAGTATGGTGACAGGTGGTGCAGTGAGAACCAACAAACTACCAAAGGGGCTTATTACTTTGGAGTCCATTTTCAATCCTAATGATCAGTTTAGGAAGGAGAAAGCAAACATCCAAGTGAAGGAAGAAGATTCAGTGTCCATCTCGGTAGGAGAAGGCAAATCACTCCAAGTTGGCAAGATGACAACTGAGCAAGAAAGGTATGAGTTTATACAACTTTGTCAAGAATTCCCTGATGTGTTTGCTTGGAGCTATGAAGATTTGAAAGGTTTCAATCCTGAGTTAGCTCAACACACCATTGAATTGGATCCAAATACTAAGCCCATCAGGTAGAAACAAAGGCCAGTCAACCCCCACATGGAGCCTCTCATGAGAAAAGAATTGAATAAGTTGATAGAATCAAGAATCATATTCCCTATCAAGCATTCTAGTTGGGTTGCCAACTTGGTTCCAGTCAGAAAGAAGAGTGGGGAAATTAGATTGTGTGTTGACTTCAGAGATTTGAATAGAGCATCTCTTAAGGATCATTACCCACTTCCTTCCATCGAGCAAATTTTACTAGTTGTTGTTGGCTCCGAGAGGTTTTCACTACTTGATGGCTATTCTTCGAGGTACAATCAGATTATGGTGAAGGGAGAATATTAGTTCAAGACAACCTTACAACTGACAAATGGGGAACTTATGCATATAGGAAAATGCCATTTGGGTTGTCCAACGCCAGAGCTACCTTCCAAAGAGCAATGGACATGGTGTTCAAAGGTTTGATTAACAACATAGTGCTAATATATCTTGATGATATCACTATTTTTTCAAAAAATACAGCAGACCACCTCTCTCATTTGAGACAAGTGTTCCAAAGGTGCAGAAGATTTGGAGTCTCCTTGAATCCTAAAAAATGTATTTTCTTAGCTCATGAAGGAAAGCTCCTTGGTCACATTGTCTCCAAAGAAGGATTAGCAATTGATCCAGAAAGAGTTGAAGCCATAAGAGCACTACTATTGCAAGACACAAGAAGGCCATCCAGTTTTCTTGGGGAGAATAAATTTTGTTCGAGAGGTTTTCCCAGATTTTGTAGCCCTTGTCAAGCCCATCACCAAGATGTTAAAGAAAAGCATGGCTTTCAAATGGATAGCAGAAGGCAAGGAGAGTTTTGAAGCAATCAAAGAAGCCATCTCTCAAGCCCCTGCTCTCATCAACCCGGATTTATCCAAGGATTTCATCCTCTATGCATTTGGGGGTGATGACACTATCTCGCAATTTTGGTACAACAGAACAACGACAACGATGAGCAGCCAATTGCTTTCTTCAGCCAAAGCACGGAGGACTATGAGGTGAGATATTCTTTCATTGAGAATCATCTTCTTGCGTAATCGGGAGCTTGAAGAAATTCAAGCATCTAGTTTCAAACAATAAGGTCAATTGCTGGTTTCTCATGCGGGAGTTAAAGACTTCCTCCTCAACAAAAACTTGAATGAAAAGAGAGTAGGTTGGATTAATCATGTTATGGAGTATGAAATAGAGATAAAGGTCACCAAGTTGGTGAGAGGAAAAGGACTATGTGAGTAGATGATTTTCAGCAAGCAAAAGGAAGCATGTAATGAGAAAGAGACTATTTTGAAGTTGCACAAGACAACCATGAGCAAGGAAGCACTCAAGAGGAAAATAATGGTGTCTCCACTCTTTGCTGGACCCAAAGTATAATGCACTTCCTAAGCACGGACCTATGCCCTCCAGAGATGAACAAGACCCAAAGAAGACACTTAAGATTATAGGCTGTCCCATATGCCCTTGTTGATGGTGTCTTGTTCAAAAGAGATGTGAATGGAGTGTTCTTTGAGATGCATTGGTACAAATCAGATTCATAGGATGTTGGAAGAGTTCCATGGTGGACCAGCTGGTGGTCATTTTGCACCAAGAGTGACAGCTCTAAAGATCATGAGGGCTGGCTATTATTGGCCCAAGATTTTCAATGATTGTTATGCATGGATCAAGAGGTGCAAGAATTGTGCATTCTTCACAGGTAAAGAGAGGCTAGCTGCCCTTCCATTGCATCCAATTTCAGTTGACCAGCCATTCATGCAATGGGGTTTAGACTTCATTGGATTCATTAATCCCAATTCAAGCCAAGGGCACAAGTGGATTTTAACAGCCACAAATTACTTCACTAAGTGGACTGAAGTAGTAGCACTCAAGGAAGCAAATGAATCTAGCATCCTAGACTTCTATGAGGGAATAACAACCAGATTTGGTGTACCTGCTACAATAATATCAGATAATGCATTGGCATTCATCGGGTCCAAGGTGACTGAATGGGCTGTCAAGAACGAGATCTACCTAAGTACTTCATCAAACTATTACCCCCAGGGTAATGGCTAGGCTGAATCTACAAACAAGAACTTGTTGAGGATCATTAAGAGGACTCTTGATGAAAATCAGAGGTCTTGGCATACTAAATTGAAATCAGCTTTATGGGCTGATAGGATAACTCCTAAAAGATCTACAGGTAACTCTCCATTCAGGCTTGTTTATGGGAGAGAGGAAATTTTTCCCATATCACTTGAGTTGCCAACATTGGAACTCATGAAATAGTTGGAGTTGTTGGAGTTTGAGCCCATGGAAGTTAGATATGCAGAATTGATGGAGCTCCAAGAAATCAGGAATCAGGCATCCCAAGCAATGGAGAAGGATCAAGCTTTGATAAAGAAGACCTTTGATAGAAAGGCCAAGAATAGATCCTTCCAAGTTGGAGATCTAGTGTTAAAATGGGATGTAGACAGAGAAAAACCAGGAAGGAATTCAAAATTTGATGCCATTTGGAGTGGCCCATACATGGTCACAAAGTGTAAGGACAACAATGCCTTCCAATTGTCTTCATTGGATGGAAAAGAAGCTGCAGATTCAATCAATGGGATCCATCTAAGCAATTCTACTCTTGAAGGAAATTCTCCACCTTGTAAATATTAGCTTAGGTTTTCATTCCTCCAAGTGCTTGTGCACATTGTTTTGTTGTAGATTAGTTTTCTTTCCCTAAGTGCTTTGGCACAGGCTTGTTGTTCCTAGGAATGTGTTTGCAGGCCTTGCTCCATCAGGTGATATTCCATGTTCCTCCTTACAATGTTCTAGTCAGTTGGGGTATCAGATAGAAAATCAGGTGACTCCATGCCCAATGGATTGCTTCAGGAAACTGGTAACTTCATCCAGCAGTGCGAGATGAGCCCTACGAGTCACCAAAATTGTTATCCAAAATGTGCCCCTGCTCATTTTGTGGCTAACTCCTTTCATCTTTCCTTCTCTTGTGCCTCAGACATAATGTTTTGCTTTTAGGCACTCAAAACCTTCTAGAAATGACACCATTGGATAGAGCTCTTTCTCAGCTTTCTAGAAAGGTAAAGTTTTCCTCCTAACTCCATGTATTTTTGATGTTATGGCTCGACGGAGTTTTTGGGAAAATTTCCCCTGAAAGGCCCACGGCCAATGAGATGCTGCCACGTGGCACCTAGAGTGGCGGAGCGCAAGGAAATTTTGGAAAATTTTCCAAATGACCAAAAAGGTGCAAAAATTCAAATTTTTGCCCACTAACCCGATTTGGCCCTGTTTTGCCCTAAAAATTCAAATGGCCATATCTTTCGATCCAGAGCTTAGTTTTTGCGTTCTTTATTTCAATGGAAAGCTGGTGAAATTCTCTACAATATTCTAGGGTCATTTTTGCATTTTGATGGAGTTTGGAGAGATAAAATTGAAAAATTCTCTGGCATGTGGTCATGGATAGAAATGACGTTTCAACCACCATTTTTAATGAAGAATGGCTTGCATTCTCTCCCAGCATGGCTAAAAATGTTAGGGGATGGATCTGTATGGATGCCCATACTATTTTGAATGCATTTTGGTCAATGATTGAACCTCTCCCATGTTTTCCCATATTTCTCTCTCCTGGGCTCATCCCTTGCACTATAAAAGCTAGATTTGGCTCATTTTCAAAGGGTGGAACATTTTTGTGTATTGCAGGTCCCCTTTCTCACCTTGGAAGTGATTTTGGTGGAATATCATACCTTTTCTAAGAGCTGCAACTTTATTTTTCCTCTCAGGTGTTGTAATGCAAGTGATTTTGATGATTAAAATAACAATACAACCTCTGTGATTAGTTTTCATCCTCTGCCTATGTTGTTTGGTTAATTTCTGATCCTTCATTACAATTATCAGTTTGTGCATGAGGTTCTTTGTTGCATTTTTATGGACTGTGTCAATCTACAGAAGTAAAAAATTCTCACCACTCCTTTGGTGCATCACCTATTAGCATTAGTTTTAGTTTATCTGCATTCTCTATCTCTGTCTCCTTTGGAATTTAGGGTAGGATTAGGAATATAGACCTCTGTAACTTGTAAGTGATAAATCTGACCAGAGGAATTGAGGAACCAGCCTCTAAACTGGAGATTCCTTTCTCATTTTGCAAGTCCCACACTTGGGAAAGGATTCAATGTTGTGCAATCACTTTGGATGCTAGTATGATCAAACTAGAAATATGATCAACATCAGGGGTGCTTTGCTGATTTGCAACAACAGGGGACCTATATCACGTTTCTAAAAAAATTGAAAACATAATGTAAGTACCAAGATTGTGTGACTAGAATGTGAGAAAAACTATGAACTCAAAAAGAGACAAATTATGAACTAAACTCTCAATAGTGATGATGATCTTGAAATCAAGATCGAAGGACTATCAAATATATGAAAATGTACCCACACACATTAGACGTTCAACAACCTAGCCGTAAAAATGGATGGGTAGAAACGGACAAAAAGTGGTGAGTACCGTCATTGATAAGACACGTGAGGTATGCTCCCTTCTCACCCCAAAAGTAAGAAGTGAGAATGTATGGGTATAGATCAAAAAGATGAAAAATAAACTAAGTGCCACACAGGTAGAGCTTTGCCTCTTCCGAAGGTGAGAAAGAAGTTAAGATAAGTGAGATTTTTCTAATTTTCTGTGATAAAAAGGCACTTAGATCCAACTTAAGTGGACTCTTTGCCTTGTTTTTGGAAAAAAAGGTTCAAACTCAAGTAAGTCATCACTTTGTGATGGCCTGGATGTGACAAAGGACTAGTAAAGTGGGATGTAAGAGAATGGCCTCCTTAATAGGTTCTCTTAACTAGGTGTCAGAAGATTATCTAATGTGAGCGCGATTTTCCCAAAGAGTCGCAATGATTGATTTGGGAGTATATCGATTTCTTTGTACCCCCTTCCGATACAATGAGAAACTAGTGCATTTAGTTGTACCATCACTAGAACCATGATATAGAAAATATTTGACTCTAAATCATAATGTGTACTAGTCAAGTGGGTAAGCAGAGTGCTTCCTATTTCATCCATGAGGTTACTCAGCGGTGGATTACTTTAGGGTTCCCAAACTAGCCCCATTATTGTAGCTTAAGGATTTATACTAAAGGGGTTATGTTCCAATTGAGTGGATAAGGACTTACCCTTTTCTAAAACTTGTAATATAGTGTGAAGGGGAATGGTGTGTTTTTTATCTTTTTAACTTAAATGTGGTTTTAAGTAGCACACCATTTGGCAATCTGCATGTAAACACATGTATTAGAAGTCTTGTGTTTTGTTTTGATGCCTTTCTTTAACAAGCATTAGGTCCTGTAGACAATGAGTTTAGTAATTTTCCATTTGTAAATTGATATCAAGAAAGAGAATTTACACTTTTCTTTTGATTCCTAAGATCACCAAAGGGCACGAAGGAAGAGCATACACAATGTGAAAATTCCACTAAGACAAATCATATGGAAATTATTTTACCCTTTAGAATCATAGAACAAGTTTTTTTAAAGTGTGACATAAAGTTGTACAAGTGATTTGATCTCCAAGATTTCCTAGAAGGTGCAAGGAGAGAGCATACACACTTTACAAGCCTCGTTCAAGCTAAGAAATGAAGACACTTAAGCTATGCAAGCTGAAATAAAAAAAACCCTGTATCTACCTTGTTAGTTTTTAAAAACCTCAAAAAAGTTTAGCAAAATGATTTTATAGCCTAGAAAAAAGTTTTCAAATTTTAACACAGACACATGCATGCCCAGAATGACACCAACGCACCCCAACCATTAGATACACACCTAACCAATGCAGATGCATGGTAAGAAGAAAAAACAGGGGCTATAACACCTACATAGGCCTACTTGACAAGTACATTAGGGTTACGACACATACACATCTATCTCAGTGGATACGCCTATAAAACATAATTAAATAAATCCATAGTATATCAAAAATACACTAGCACACACAAAGACATGCATACGCCTAGCAAGCAACGGAGACACAAATATTTCAACAGAGACACGGTTGGGTCAAAATGGTAGATTTAGATTGTGGGGTCATATACACCAGCACATCCGAGAGAGATGGAGACTCATGCCATCCAACGTAGACGTGTATGGTTCAACAACTACGCACCTCTTTGAAAAATGACCTAAAAGTGAAGAGTATGACCAGACATGCGCGCGCCTATTTTGATGGGCACTCTAGGGTTTTGAAGGGGATGCACCTCTTTAAGACACCTATACATACCCCCTGAAAAACCTATAAAACTCACAGATTTTGAAAATTTTCAAAAGCAAACAGGTTATTTGTTAGTCAAAGAAGCCTATTTCTAGTTCAAACCCACAAAAATATATGTGAACAAGGGTGATTTAACTAGTTTTAGAAATGGAAATAAGAAAATAACATTTTTTTCCTCTAAAAACCTATAAGTGAACTTTGAAAAACTTAAAATACATCCATTAATGGAGGATGGACATAAGTGTCCCCAGGCGTGCCAAATGTGTTTAAAGAAAGGTTGCAAAAGCTATGGAATGGGGTAAGAACACTCAAGAACCCAAAATATTTGTGCAAAACCGATCAATGGACCATCAGTTAAGAAGTAAACAAGGATTCCTACTTTGCATGCATTAGTTTGAAGAAAACAAGCAAACTTAACAAATATAATTACCCTCTATTCTTGAAAGCCTAAATAAGTGAACCTAATAAGGATCTAAGCAATTAGTTTGTGCTTAAGAGAATGGGATCTCACCATTAATGGATTCAAGGCCAATGGTTCTTCCCATTTACTCTATGGTGTGTGATGTGTTGCAAAGGATAAAGAAAATAGCTCAATAAGATGAAATAAAACTCCTACTCCTAGCAATAATACTATAGTTTATGTTAGAGGGAAGAAGTGTTCTTGTAAATGAGAGGGGGGTAGTGGGCTATTTATAGTTTCCCATTTGGGAAAGTGGGAGATTTTGGTGCATGTGGGACTAAAGGATAAGTCAAAAGTTAATTAAGGAGTCAAAGTAAGCTTTGACTAGGTTTTAAAAGAAGTTAATCATGGTTTAGGGTAATTAACCTAGGTTAGACTAATTAATCTTGTTTAGAGAGAAATTAGGGTTTTGGGAGGGTTTTGAAAGGCCTAATCAATCCAATGAAATGGATTGATAGTCCAGGAAGCTAATAGAAGCGGTAAAGAAGAGGATTTTAGCCAAGAAGAGGCTATAATAGCCTATTTAATTGACTTATAAGAGGAATACGACCAAAATAGTGTCACAGGAGGGGAGTTAGATAGGTATAACCTGATGGTATGTCGTGAATTTGTGAGGAAGAGAATAGTTAGTGTAATATTAGGAATAATAGAGCTTTGATCAAGCTTATAGGTGTCTACAGGAGGTTACTCTTGTCACTCTACCCTCCTGATGACACACTCATATTATTATGGTTCTATATGATTGTTGAGGGGTCTACTACGATTAAGAACCTCATTTCATCTTACATTCACATATCTATCCATTACATAACCACTCATACATACATACATCTACAATCATCTATCACTCATCACACATACTATAAAATTTCTCATTATTTATCCCATTACTGAATCAATCTTACAAAATTTATGATACTTCACCACCTTCATACATCATTTATCGAACAATATACGCACCATCATGCACTTGGGGGAATAACATTCATACATCCCCCCCTTCATATTAGCATCAGCTCATATTTCATTTTTGCATAGTTATACATTCATATCCTTGCATAGGCATATTCATCACATGTTTTAGCATCATTATTACCTCGATGACACAATCTTGTGCTTTGGTTCACACTTGATTGTTGAGGGATTACTACACATGAACCCCACACACTTCAAATTAGTTGTTACACACTACGCATCTTCACATGGCTATCGTCTTATGTCTTACATATTACATCATACACCCTCCATTTAGTCTACATCATTTGTGCCTTTATACATCATACATCATACTAGTCTTCATTTTACTCATCTAACATTACATCCTACTCCTTCTACATACTATACACTCTTAGGCACACTACATTACATACACTACATACACATCACATGGTCCTTTATTATATTTATTACATATACTATATCATCTTCTACATGCTGCACTCACTACCCTATGATGCAATTTAGTTCCTTGGTCCATACTCAACTTCCAAGGGTTTATAAATCAAATGGAACTTCTCATACTTACAAATTCATCATTCACCCTTATATCGTAAAATATTACTAGGATAGTGACATACATTATAGGCTAAATGGTCACCTACTCTATCATCTTGTAGTGGTATACACTTTAGGATACATCACTACTCCCTTTTATTCATCTAGTAGTGATATACAATTTAGGATACATCATCACTCCTACATTCATTTTTTCATGATATACGCTTATGCTACAAGGTTCATGTACATCTCTTCTATATGTCGCATATCATCATCCCTACTCATACATACTCATCACAATGCATTAGACACAACACACACTTGACCATTTCCCGCTAACACACTCTTGTTTACGGTTCATTGTTGACTGCGAGGGGAAAACCAAATGAATGTCACTACATACATTTCCATTCACTTGGGGCCACGTGGCTCATATCACTCCATTTTGCATTCCATTCTATCCATCCACAATATACTGCATATTATGGTTTTTTTTACTCTTATTCAATTTTTCTTGTTCATGATCGCTTTATTACACATGCTAGCTAGATTACTTGTATGTCATTTATATATACCATCCAAACATGCATGTTCACATATTTTTCTATCTCGTGATCACAGGTAGATGTCTCTTACATGCAACATAGATGATCGCCTTCTACCCTTCCTATACTTCGGTCACTAGGGCATCCACATTCATCTCTTCCAGGTGTTATTATTTCATTTCATACCTATCACTTTACATTACTTGGTTATACATGCTTTTGACATACTATTTATATTTCTAACATGCTAATGGGTGCTTCATGGGTAATGTTTTTTATGCAGGGGTATTTTCTTCCATACTTGTTTGTTACATTGCTTGTCTACTATTTTATCTTGTATGTAGGCCTTGCACTTTATTTGGTGTGCACAATTGTTTATTTGTATGCAGAAATAACAACCTTGCATGTCTTGCGCAAAGCATCGTGAGTGATGTCCCATGTTTGTAATCTGATTTCTGCAACTTACTTTGTCTTCTTACATGTTTACATTATTACAATTCTTCATAGCTTATATACTATTTTCGTAGCTTCTACATTGTTTTTATATGCATGATTGTTCATACTAATAATTGTTTTCGCTCACCTTCTACTTTGAGTGTGCCTTGGTTTCTACCAATCGCATTCCATTCCCCTGCAGGGAAGAGTTTCAGAGTACATATGGTTGGTCCTCTTTTGAGGCCACATTCTCCTATCAATGACATTGTATGTGCTCTCAAAGAGGGGGGACATCATTTGGGGTTTTAACATTCTACACAACAATTCTATACCTATTCAATTAGGTGAAATTTCCACCCTTGGAATTGTGGGTTATATACAGTGAGTAGGTTTAGACCAATCTATAAACCCCGTATACAGCGGATTTTACAGGACATGGTAGTCTTTAGCATTTCGGGAAGTAGTTACGGGATTGGAGGTTACTGGTGGGTGTGCCTCCTACATTATTTCATCCGGTGGCATCAGATCTACCAAAAATATAGGACATACAAATATCTCTTCACACACATTCAGGAAGCAGTTATATGAAGGAGAATAATGAAACTTTCTCCTACACTTATTCGGCTAGGGTAGTATGAGTTCTCCCAAAAACACATAGTACATGATATCCTTCTACATCTCATTCTCGACATGGATCAGTGCACATGTTCCATTTACATTTTCATTTACGTATTTTATATTTACACGGTTTTACATGCGTATTTTACATTGCATTTTTACACATACATACATATTTTATTACTTGATCAATTTCTCCTTATAGGTTTGGTTGTATGAGAAACAAGAAGTCAAATGGGGACAAAAAAACACTTCATATCAGCTAATACCATACTAACCATGCGGGTACATCATACATATTAGTAGCTACACACGTTTCCGCCCTAGGTTCACTCTCATCACTTTTTTTTCCTTTTTTCATCTTTATTTTCCACACTCCATATTTTTTGTCGTTCCACGCTTTGTCTAGTCCTTTGGTGTATTTTTCAATACAATATTTATGGACATAAGGTACACATCTCTATCTAATTTATGTTACCGAGATTTTTCTCACCAACATAAAGTGGGAGAAAATGTAGACACAAAATCATGCGCTTTATGCATTATTTAGTCCCGGTCTCATACTACTATTAAGAATGTTTTTGAGTGAAGAAATTAATAATTAACCCCATAGTTTGACCATCTTACTTTATTTTATTTCTTGATTCCGAACTCTTACACATGCATGCCCAATCATCTTTTTTCATTTGGCATCATTTTATCTTTGACTAGGTGCCTATGGGCACCCGATCCTTTTTGAACTTTCCCACTACTTTTTGGGAACTTTCTATCCATTTCATCTTCTTATATTTTTTGTGGTAAGCCATTTCAGGGTTAATTCTGAAATTAGATCGAGAGAACCCTATAAATATAGATTTATTACACCATAATGAGGGACTAATCACTAGTCACTACTATCATCCACCTAGAGTTGCATCAGTTTGGAGCTCATTTACATCCATTAGATCCATCACAAGGAAAATCTTGGTTCATCTACATCACACAAGCATAGGTGTAGGGATTCTATTCTATTTCATCCACCATTATACTACATTTTTACATCTATTTATTGTTTACTACTTCACAAAGTGTGACTGGAAAAAGAACACCTAGGGCATGTGATGCACACACACTAGAACTATATTTGGGTCTAAAATGTTGTCACGCAACGCTCGGCTAATAAGGCCATTTTTTTGTCAGGTTGAGGTCAGTTATGACCCATTCATTTGAATTCTTCTTTTTTATGGTTTTGATACTTCGTATGGTCTCTTACAGATAATTATTTCATCTTGGATTATTAGTGATACATTACACAATGTAACAAATCTAATGCAACACACAACAAGGGTTTTGGACTACTTGTTGAACTTGTGAAGCTTAGTTCCGGACCTTTTGCATAGACCAAGTGTTGGTACCCAAATTTGTTCTCCTTTTCAATCTGAGCAGCATCAGAAATATGACATGAAGCTTGAAGGTAGATAGATCTTGATATATGTCATTTTGTAGCTGGGGATGTGATCTAACTGGCACTCAAATTTGTGGAGAGATGGATAGCACTTTGAAAGGATTTGATCTAACCCTCACTATTTTAGGTTGTGCCTTTCAACCAAGGTAAGAGAACCTATATTCTGACCTTTGTTTTTTGAAGAAGGTGGAGATATCCTTATATTGTGCATATTGTATGGAGATGGCCTTAGGAAAACATGATCAATTTTTCATGATTCAAACTCAACAAAAATATCACTACTAAATGATGGAAATGCTTTCAAGACAAGGCTGAGACTACTGAAGACATTGTATGATACTAATTTGCTTTGTGCATTTTTGTAGATGGGTTAGATTCTTTTGTTGACACACAATGCAATGCAGGGGTATTATGGGTAGGATTAGTTATTCAAATGATTTTTTGGTGGGGTATTGACAAGAAAACTTGGATATATCAAATCTTTGACAACCTCTACAATACTTGAACAACTATAAGATAAAATGCTTCAAATAATCAGGATGTTCTTTCAACCAGAAGATGCATAAATGGAAGCCTAGGTTACACTCTTCACACAATCTTTGAGAACTCACCACAAAATATTGAAGTAAATAACTCAATTAAACACAAAAATCCTTGATCAAACCACGCCTAAGGTACCCCCAAAGGCTTACAAGCAATCCCAATCAACAAATGAAGGTGGAGTGATTTTAAACTACTTATTTTCAATGCCAGATGAAAGCTCTTCTAAAAAAAAAACTGTAAGTGCCACTAAACTATCAATAAGGATGAGATTATGTGTGATTTCTAAAGACTTTCAATGTAAGATTGCAACAAGAACAATGAAAACTATTTGTAGGTATTTAAAATGATAACAGACATCATATTGCCCAGAAAAACATAAATTAACTCAAAAGCTTGTTAGATTCATCAGCAGGGGAGAGTTTCATGAAAAATATTAGAGCTGTGTGATGGATATACAATTGTAACCAAATCACATACATGAAGATCCAACACAAAAGAAATTAACCTCGTTCTTTGGTGGGTTTCTCAAAAAATGAGCTTTCTCTTAGAATTTGCTCATGATTTTCAACTTCCCGACATTTACATTTCTCCAAAATGCATTATATATCTCTTTCCACATTGGAGCCTTATTTCCCAAGCAAATCATATCAAAGGGATCAAATTTGTTACAACAATTTCTCATGATTCACTTGAAAATTACATTTAACAAATTTACATCGAGAGTCATCAGTGTTTTAAAAAGACTCGAATCATTACAAATATTCAGAACATTATCCTTCTAGAGGCATTTTTCATCAAGGCATGCAGATTCCTTTCCTCTCCTCATTTCACCTTTTCACCTTTTAAAACTACCTCCGCAACTTTCAATTTTGACATTTCACGTGTTTGGACATATTAGGGAAAAACTTTGTTTCAAAAAACTTCAAATCTACAAATTAATCCCTAAAACCACTTGCATTGATCCTCGCAGAACAAAGGACATGAATCCATTTAAAATTTGATTAAAAATGATGCAAAATTCACATCTCCAAGCTTTCGGAGTAAAAATGGCAGCCAAAAATGAAAATGTACAGTTACCCTTGATCTACTCTTTCTCCTTCAATTTGGGCCCTCCACGTGTCAAAATATGATTAGGAATGAAATCGGGTTCACTTTTTGACTTTTTAATATTTTTAGAAAAATGGAAAAAATTGATTTTTTTCTCTTCCCCTCTACCCTTGAAATTTGGTGATGACACGTGGCACATGGTGGGTCCCATTGGGATCACGCTTCAATTCTGTGTGTTTTGAACTTTTTTGGAAATTTGGTTTAATTTCACTTTTTTCCCATGGCACCCACACCTCCACCTTTGCCCTTGACACATGTCATGCTCTCTATCACTAAAACATAGCGGGATTATTTCATGTTTTGACCCCTTTTTTCACCAAGGGAAAATTTTCAATTTTTCTTCCGTAGGCCGCGCCTCAATTTTTTTTCCTCCACGTGTCTCATTCGATTTGTTACGGAGCCACACCTCGAATCTTCCATTCTAAGTCTTTTTTTCAAAAGGGAAAAAATTCCCTTTTCCTCTACCTGCCCGCCGACCCGCTCTACCTTCGCCACATGTCGATCACTGATTGGAGTGGAGATGCATCCAATTTTTTAACTTTAGAAAACAAAGCTAAAAAATCATTAAGTTTTCCATCGGCCCGCTCCTCTTTTGACTTTCAAAATTGGCCACATGTCACACTGGATTGGTTGCGGAACTTCAGCCCAAGTTTTGAATTTGATCCATTTGAAGTTAAAACTTCAAAGTCACCAAGAAATCTACCCCCCATTTTGACTTCTCATGGACACGTGTCCACTTGTGATTGGCCACGGGGCCACACTCCAAAATTTCACCTTAGCTTTTTTTGCCAAAAGGGAAAAAATTTCCTTCTACCTCCAGTGGCCCACACTCTCCTCTGTCCTTCCATGTGTCCATCCCTCACTCCATTATAGACCCGTGGGCCCTTCTAAAGCACTTTTTTCCCTCGCCAAAAAAATGAAAAAATTTCCTAAGTCTTCCATTGGCCTTCCTTCCACCCTGGCACAAGAACATGACACGTGTCCCTCCTTTGGGACTTGTGGGGTTGCAGGGGAAAATTACAAAAATTTCCAAAGGCCAAAAAATGTTAAGTTTTATAGAAAACCTGCCGATCCTTGTCCAACCAGAAGCGGCCATATAGGAGGAGAATTTTGAGCTTAATTTTGATGGGCAAATGACACCCGTACGACCATAAAAAAATGTAGAATTTACTAAAGATGCCCGAATTTAATTTTTTCTTTGTGGGTGAGGGATTTTTTGCTCAAAAAATAAGGGGAAATTGATTTCATGCAAGTTTTCAACCATGGGGATAGATATTTGAGGGAAAATACACATGAAACGAACAAATTTGAGCTCCACAGATGGAAAAAATGGAAAAAATGACCAAGGCCCATGGATTTGGAAAAATTAGGGCACAAAATATGGAAAACTTGGGTGTTTCTTCACAAATGAGGCATGGAAAATGATTTTCAAATGGACTAAGGCATGGGAACAAAGGCAGCAACTTCATTTCACCCATTAAAACTATAGAAAATGTTTCAGGAGATGCAAAGTGAAAGGAAAATTAGGGAAAAATAATAGAGGATCAAAATGGACACCAACATTGGCTCCTGCTCAGGGATGGGCACTCCTAGTGAGTGCCACAAGAACAATAAGTAGACCAAGTGCCAAAATAATCCATTGGGCAAAGGAGTCATGAGCCAAAATCACCAAAAACAAAGCAAAAACCAAACACTATACACTGTACAAGTGGTGCATACCTCAAATTTGGGGATTAATCCAAGAAATGCTTCAAATGCCTACCATTAACAGGTAGTTCAAGAAATTCCCCATCTAAATCTTTGAGAAAAAAGGTATTCTCACCAATTCTGATATCAATGGAGTAAGGGCCCATCCATAATGCATCAATTTTTCCATGTTTTCCTTATCCTCATTTCTGTTGTCCCATAACAAAACTAGATCTCCAATATTGAAGGCCCTAGGAGTGACCTTCTTGTCAAACAATCTTTTCAACTTCTCTCTAAATCTGATATGCCTCTAGTGGGATGCTCTTCTCTCTTCATCTAGCTCCATAATCTGATTGATCCTTGCTTCATATGGACTGACCTCTTGATCCTCAAGCTATTGAACAAACTAAAATGAAGATAACTACAAATGTAAGGGCAGTAGAGCTTGAGTTCCATACACCAACTCAAATGGGCTCTTACCAGTAGCTCTCTTAGTAGTGATTCTATCAGCCCAAACTACAAATTTCAGTTGTTCACCCCATTTTCTCTTGTTCAACTCCAAGGTCCTCCTAATGATCTTTAACAAATTCTTATTGCTGGAATCAACTTATCCATTTCCTTGGGGATTATAGTTTGAAGAATAAGTCAGATTTTTCCATACTCCTGCAAATTTCCATCAAAGGTTTATCTCTGAAAGACATTGCATTATTAGCCACAATTTTGACTAGGCACACAAATAATGCATATGATATTGTTTAATAAGAAGTCCATAACAACTTGGTGTGTTACTTTCTTGGTGGGGACTACCTATACCCACTTGGTGAAGTAATTTGTGGCTACAAGGATCCATTTATGTCCAACACTAGAAGGGTCTAAAATCTCACCAATGAAGTCTATCCCCCATTTCTTGAAAGGAGATTCAATGATGATACGGGGTGCAAAGGAAGGAGCCTGAAGCTTTCATTCTTCTAGAGAAATGCTGGCAACTTTCACATTTTCTAATCAACATGGTCACATCTTTGAAGAGAGTAGGCCACCAATAACTAGCTCTCAAAACTTTGTGTGTTGTAACCCTTCCAGCAAAGTGTCCTCCACAAAATCCCCCATGGAAATTAGAAATCACTTTGGGAGCTTCATCTTTAGTTACACATTTCAAGAGGACACCTTCAGGATTCTTCCAAGATAGCCCAAAGTCAGTGATGATGTATTTTTGAGAAGCCAGCTCGAGGGCTCTTTTTTTTATTTTATTTAAGATCGGGACAACATAGGTGTCTCGAGGTAAAATATTATATCCTTGAAAGGAACGATAACCAGATAATACCAAGCCAAGAACATGAGATGCTAATCAAACACCATGATTAATAAGATGAAAGCAATTCACCAAAATCACTTTACATAAAACATTTGCAAAAAAATGACTAGCAATATCATATATTATTATGGAACTCAATGCAGATACATCGAGAATGGGCCTCGCTTAAATAGGAAAGGAATAACAATCTAAGAACTATTCAAGGTCGTAGATCAAGCCATAACTCAAGGAAATAACTAGTCATCAAAGAACTAGTCAATACCATAGATTTAGGAGAGAACTAGACATCTAAAGGATCTAGTCAATACCATAGATCAAGGAAAGAACTATACCTAATAACTAGATAATATCTCCTAATATCTAAATAAGATAAAAGAAATATCCAAACACATAAGTGGGTGAGGATAAATACAATAAAGGTAAATAAAGTACCTAGCTGAACATGAGCTAAGGTAAATACCTACTCTAACATCCTTGTACCATTTAACTTACCAATTTCTCAAGAACATTTACCCTTTCTTCCTCTACTTCATTCACTTCTAAAGTCTGCAAGTTTCTCTCAACCATGAGCTTAAGAAGACCCAAAACTCTTACCAAATTTTTGGTTTGGATGTCCATATTATACTCATGTAGTTTGTTCACCTATCTACATATTTTACTTGAGATCTCCATCTCGATAAGATGTATTTTACTATGGGGTGGGGAACATAAGAAACAACTTTGAACTTAGGATATAAGGCTTGAAATTTTTTTTTGCTTTCACCAAGGCAAATGCTTTTTTTTCCATGATTGTGTACTTTAACTCACCAAGCTTGTAAAGCCTTGCTAAAGAAGGAAATAGGCCTCTCAGCCCCATCTTCATCGTTTTGGAGCAAAACAGATGCAATAGTATTTTTAGAAGCAAAGGAGAATATTTGGAAAGGATTCTTATAATTTGGAGCTGCCAAGACAGGTGCATGTTTAAGTGCCTCTTTGATTCCTTCAAAATATTGAATAGCAGCCTCCTCCCACTTGATAACTTGATCTTTTTTTAACATGCATGTGATAAGAAGAGTCAACTTAGCAAAATTAGACACAAACCTTCTAATGAAGTTGATTTTCCTAAAGAAATATTGGATGCCTTTCTTCGTTCTTGGAATGGCACCTTGCAGATTGCTTCTATTCTCTCCAGATCAATCATGACACCACCTTTGAAAAATATGACCAAGTAGCTTGGCCAGCACCCCAAAGTGACACTTCTTTGGATTGAGAGAGATTCCAAATTCTCTACATCTGATCAACATTCTTTCTAAATGTTGCAAGTGATCTTTTCTGCTCCTTGAAAATACAGTCACATCATCCTGATAAACTACAATGAAGTCATTTATATAACTAGAAAAAGCAACATCCATTGCTCTTTGAAAGGTAGCTCCAGCATTCATGAGACCAAAATGCATTCTCACATAAACATATGTTCCCAAGGAGTGGTAAAGGTAGTTTTAAATCTTTCTAACTCCTTGACAACAACCTGATTGTAGCAGAGAAACCATCCAAGGTGGACAACAATTCAGATCCAGTCACTAATTGCAACATGTTCTCCATGTTTGGAAAAGGATAATTGTCTTTCAATGAAGCTCTATTCAAATTTTTGAAGTATACAAAAAGTCTGATATCTCCATTCTTATTTTTAATCGGGCACAAGGTTTACAACCCAAGATGAATACCTTGTGGGCTGAATGATCCCTCCCTCCTTTAGTTTCTTCAATTCATCTTGAATTTTCATGGAGAGAAGTGGATTAATTGGACTTTTATTCTATTTGAATGGTTTGTCATTTTTTTCAAGAGGTATCTCATGTTGAAAAAAGTCCTCTCTATATGCTTTCAGCTTTGAATATGACTAGGCAAGGCAGTCTTGATATTGTTTCAATAATTGAAGATAGGATTGTATTTCTTCCTTGCTTAAACTACTGCCCAACCAAACTTTTCTTGGTTTTTCCTTTGTTTCCAAGTCATGCTCTTCCACATCCCTTGAGGTATATATGCTTCTATTGATGATGTAATCAATATTGCTAAAATTTGACTCAAGAGCAACAAGACCTCTAGGAATGGTGTTAGTTTTCAATTGGATAATATATTTTCTAAACAAAGTCTCTCTTCCTTCAGTCACACACACCATTGTTCCCAATCAATATGCTGATCTACAAATGCACCTTGATTTTGTAAGAACCTTTGCACTTGAGCATCATCATCAAACATTTCCCAATGCTTGATGTTGTTAGGGACAAATTAGCCTAATTAACATTTCAACATTGTACTCATAATAAGGTGAAATGATGCAATCTCCAAATCTTGACCCCAGCACTGCCAACTTCATCAACAACAACATTCAAAAAAATTTCATGGTGAAAAATATTGAAGGAATCAAACATCTCAATTAGATCCCAAACTGCATGCTTATACTACTTCATCCGCTGATTTTTGTAGCATATAATTTTCTTATTTATTTGACAACTAGCTCTGAATCTTCCTTTCGCAATGATGTCCTTAACACCATACTTTCATGCAATTTTAGACCCAACAACAAGGCTTCATACTCAGTAATGTTGTTAGTACATTCAAAATTAAGCTTGAAGGAGAAAACAAATTCTTCCAAGCTAGGAGAAATCAGAATTACACCAGCACCATTTCCAAATTTGGAGTGAGCTACATCAAATAACAAGTTCCAAGGAGAACATACCTGATCAAGGAACTTTGACTGATCCATTTTGTGTTCTTTACCATCAACAAAACCAATAAAATTATCAGCATCAACATCAGCAAATAATACTTCATAAGAAGCATCGCTAGGGTCCTCAATTAGATGCAACATTTTATTTTATCCATAGAGCTTGACAAGGCTGCCCTCAATGGGAATGGTGGAAAAGACATATCCATTTGGACACTCCCTCCAACACTTGTAGCCCACTTTCTTGATAATAACATACCCCATTTGGTAGGGCAATCAACAATCACAACATCCAATTTTAAATTCCTCCCAGGATAAGATGCAAGCTGCACTACTAAACCCTTCACACAACCAACAACCAACACTTCTCTTGAGTCCATGATAGTAAATTTTCCATATGCTACTGTCACTTTTATATCCAACTCATTCATGACTTCTAGAGGCATGAAATTACATGATGCACTAGAATCAAACATACAATTGTGAAGTAGCCTATCCTTTATGATCAAAGTTGTGAAGAATGGATCAACATTCAATTGGGAATCAACCAAAGATGTCCCCAAATATACCTCATGTTTCTCTCCAAGATCTTCTACTACTGGTGGTGTTTCAAGGTCAACAATTATTTGAGGAGGAATCTCAACAACATTTATATTTCTGCCTAGAGTAGTCTTCTCCTCCTTTAATCCCAAGTACTCAAATGCTCTCTTCTTATGCTCAGGAATTCTAAGCAACTCAATGATTAGAACACTCACTTTGATTTGTCTCAATACTTGGGCTATGTCATATGGGACACTCTTTGGCAAAGAAACATTGGAAGGGAGACAAGCAGATTCATCAGATGGCATGGGATTCTTGGCAGCTTGGGCATGAGGAGGACTATAATTTTTTTCTTGGGACAATAGAAATTTTGGCAAGTGTTTCTCTCCTAGGAGATTCTTTTGGAATTCTTGTGAGAAAGGGTGTTTTAGGTTTGTCTTGAGGCCTAACTCCTTTAACAACTTTTCTTCTAGTGTTATAATATTTCTCTTGAGCTACAACAACATTCATCAACAATTGTCTATCTTCCTCCGAAGGAATACCACCATCATACTTCTTAATCATCAAATCTCTTAAGTATTCAAAGTCATTGTTAGGAATTTCAAAAGCTTGCACTACATCAACTTCAAGAGTATGAGGGGGAAGAAATACTTGTACCCATTTGATGCAATCCCAGAAATTTGCAATCTGTCCTTACTCTTATCACTTCAAAGTAGATGTTTCTCATCCTTGTGAGCTTGAAGAACAACCCACCATGCAAATATCATCATCAGTACCATCATCATTATTAGCTTCACCTTATTTCTAGTCCACTTCACATGGAGGATGGGGTAGAAAACACCTATCACACCGTAAATATCAACAACTTCTTCAACAACAACAACCCTAGTAATTATGGGATCGGAGTAACACTCTTCTTTCACGTGCTTGAGGATGTCTATTTGTATATACCATGGGTCCTTTTCCTCTATCATCTACCCTTTGATCACCTCTAGGATGATTGGAAAATCATGTCATGGTTTTGTGCTCTTGGTTGACCTTGTGAAGTTTTACTAATTCCCTTCTCAACTCTTGCCAACTTATATGAGATTTCTTTGACAACCCCTATCAAGGTTTTCACCACCTCTTCTAAATCAGAACCCTTGCTAGCTTGAGGTTTTTCAAGGTTTATCAACTTTACTCCATATCTCTTGAGAGGTTTCCCAATTGATTTGATATTGTTTTCAATTTGAAGTGCCATGGTGAAAGCTTGCCTTAGATTGGTAGGGTTCTTGTCTCTTAGGTAATAGGCTACCTTTTTATCAAATGCATCTACATATTTGATTAAACAAGATTCATCACAAGGCCTCAGATTAATAGGAATCCTTCTCAAAGTTTTGTTAAACCTTGTGTTGAAGTCATGGACTGATTCATTGGGGTTCTTCTTGATATTCTCAAACTCAAAAAAAAGAAATCTAGGATCAGTCTTATCACCATATTACACCTAAATGCTTTCTTCATTTCAGTCCAAGAATCAATTGAATTATTCAAGAGCTTCTTGTACCAATCCCTAGCATCCTCTTCTAGTGTATGAATGAAAATTTAATATACACATCTTCAAACTCTATCTCAAAATATTCCATCATGTTAACAAAAATTTTGAGATGTTGATCACCAGTTATTGCATTATTACCTTGGAATTTTGGCAATCTATTTCTGACATCTTGTGGGACAGCATTTGGGTAACCATCCATTCCTCCAAACTCTATAAGACCAAAGGTGTTAACAAAAATGGAGGTCTAGGTTGAGCCATATTGTTTGGTGGATGTGATCTTGGGGGTGACACAAGGTCGATGAGGATGCAAGGTCTTTGGGGCTCAAGAATGTGATTCACAAGACTGGTATTCTCTAAGTGCTGACTTTCTTGGAAAATTTTACTAGGATTGAAACACATAGGTGTAGATTGAAGAAGGAACTTACCAGGTACAGTAGAAAGACCTTCACTAGTTGAGGCAAACAAGTTTATGAGAGGATTTCTTGAATCAAAATCACTTGAAGAAGAGTGATAATCCTCTACCAAAGGCTGATCTCTCTCACCAATGGATATATATTTTCCTGATGTCTCGACCTTTAACAATTTTCCAAACTCTTCTCCCTTCTAACTCGAGTTTCTTGAATCTATAAACAACTTCTTAGAGAGTCTCTAAGGAAGAGATATCTTCTTCCTTAGTTTTTGAGAGATTAGCAACACCAAAGTAAATGACAGAAAGGTTAAGACACTGGTACTTATCAAGATCAGAACAACATGGAGTCGCCACTAAGGAATTTCACCCTAGTTGTGCAAATGCACTAAAATACTCTGTCAAATATCTATCAACACTGAAAATCTTGCCAAACTTTATAGATCATACCTTCCTTTCTTTGAATTTATCAATCACAAATGCAAATGAAGTGCAACTCACTGCTAGAAACTGATAAAATTGTAGGAAGAACTTATATCTTCACTCAATCCTTACAAATCTGATTATAAAATGATGCTTCAACAATGTATTTGCATGTAGAATTTGCAAGGGACTTTACCAAGGTTTGATATGCATTCAAATATCTCAAATATGTATGCACATGGATCAGATTGAACTAAGAGAATATCAAACTCAGAACTCTACTCTTCATTCCAATCTTATAAATTGATCAGAAGATGATACTCAAATTTTGTAATTACACATAAATCACACAAGAAGTATTACCAGGGATTTGAAATACTAAATAATGTCCCCAGAAAACAACACCATTAAGGTGTTGTTGATGGGATAAATAGACATGGACTAGAAAATGAATCAACAAATCAATCTCAAGTAGTGCAAATTATTTCCCAGGAATTCAAAATAAGTCCCTGGAAATGGTGCCATTAAGGTGTTGGTACCCAAATTTGTTCTCCTTTTCAGTCTGAGCAGCATCAAAAATATGGCATGAAGCTTGAAGGTAGATAGATCTTGATATATGTCATTTTGTAGCCGGGGATGTGATCTAACTGGACACTCAGATTTGTGGAGAGATGGATAGCACTTTGAAAGGATTTGATCTAACCCTCACTATTTTAGGTTGTGCCTTTCAACCAAGGTAAGAGAACCTATATTGCAGCCTCTGTTTTGTGAAGGAGGTGGAGATATCCTTATACTGTGCATATTGTATGGAGATGGCCTTGGGAAAACATGATCAATTTTCCATTATTCAAACTCAACAAAACTATGTCACTACTAAATGATGGAAATGCTTTCAAGACAAGGCTAAAAGTTGTTGAAGACATTGTATGATCCTGATTTGCTTTGTGCATTTTTGTAGATGGGTTAGATTCTTTTGTTGACACACAATGCAATGCAGGGGTAGTATGGGTAGGATTAGTTATTCAGATGATTTTTTGGTGGGGTATTGACAAGACAAACTTGGATATATCAAATCTTTGACAACCTCTACAATACTTGAACAACTATAAGATAAAATGCTTCAAATAATCAGGATGTTCTTTCAACTAGAAGATGCATAAATGGAAGCCTGGTTGCACTCTTCACACAATCTTTGAGAACTCACCACAAAATCTTGAAGTAAAGAACTCAATTAAACACAAAAATCCTTGATCAAACCATGCCTAAGGTACCCCCAAAGGCTTACAAGCAATCCCAATCAACAAATGAAGGTGGAGTGATTTTAAACTGCTTATTTTCAATGCCAGATGAAAGCTCTTCTGACAAAAAAACTGCAAGTGCCACTAAACTATCAATAAGGATGAGATTATGTGTGATTTCTAAAGACTTTCAATGCAAGATTGCAACAAGAACAATGAAAACTATTTGTAGGTATTTAAAATGATAACAGACATCATATTGCCCAGAAAAACATAGATTAACTCAAAAGCTTGTTAGATTCATTAGCAGGGGAGAGTTTCATGAACAATCTTAGAGCTGTGTGATGGCTATACACTTGTAACCAACTCACATACATGAAGATCCAACACATAAGAAATTAACCTGGTTCTTTGGTGGGTTTCTCAGAAAATGAGCTTTCTCTTAGAATTTGCTCATGATTTTCAACTTCCCGACATTTGCATTTCTCAAAATGCATTATATATCTCTTGCCACATTGGAGCCTTCTTTCCCAAGTAAAGCATATGCCAAGGGATCAATTTTGTTACAACAATTTCTCATGATTCACTGAAAATGACATTTAACAAATTTGCAATGAGAGTTGCCAGGTGTTTTAAAAAGACTGAATCATTACAAATATTAGATCATTATCCTTCCTAGAGGCACATTTTTCATCATCAAGGCATGCAGATGCCTTTCCTCTCATCATTTCACCTTTTCACCTTTTAAAACTACCTCTGCAACTTTCAATTTTGACATTTCACGTGTTTGGATGGATTAGGGAAAAAATTTGTTTCAAAAACACCTCAAATCTACAAATTAATCCCTAAAACCACTTGCATTGATCTTTGCAGGCACAAAGGACACAAATTCATCAAAATTTGATTAAAAATGATGCAAAATTCACATCTCCAAGCTTCCTGGAGAAAAATGGTGGCCAAAAATGAAAATGTATAGTTACCCTTGATCTGCTCTTTCTCCTTCAATCTGGGCCCTCCACATGTCAAAATATGATTGGGAATGAAATTCGGGCTCACTTTTTGACTTTTTAACATTTTTGGAAAAATGGAAAAATTTGACTTTTTTCTCGCACCTCTTCGCCCTTGAATTTTGGTGATGACATGTGGCACATGGTGGGTCCCATTGGGATCGTGCTTCAATTTTGTGCATTTTGACCTTTTTGGAAATTTGGAAATTTTTCACTTTTTGCCCCACGGGCCCGCACCTCTGCCTTTGCCCTTGACACATGTCATGCTCTCTATCGCTAAAAAATTGTGGGCTTATTTCATGTTTTGACCCCTTTTTTCTGAAGGGAAATTTTCAATCTTTATTTTCATGGGCCCCGCCTCCACCTTTTTTTCCCTCCACGTGTCTCCTTCTAATTTTTCGTGGAGCCACACCTCGAATCTTCCATTCTAAGTCTTTTTTGCAAAAGGGAAAAAATTCCCTTTTGCCTCCACCGCTGCCGACCCACTCTACCTTCGCCATGTGTCCATCACTGATTGGAGTGGAGATGCATCTTATTTTTAACTTTAGAAAACAAAGCTAAAAAATCATTAAGTTTTCCATCGGCCCGCTCCTCCTTTGACTTTCAAAATTGGCCACGTGTCACACCTAGATTGGTTGTGGACTTGGCCCAAGTTTTGAATTTGATCCATTTGAAGTTAAAACTTCAAAGTCACCAAGAAATATGCCCCCATTCTGACTTCTCATGGACACGTGTCCACCTGTGATTGGCCACAGGGCCGTGCCAAAATTTCACCTTAGCTTTTTCTACCAAAAGGGAAAAAAATTCCTTCTACCTCCGGTGGCCCACACTCTCCTCCACGCCTGCCATGTGTCCATCCCTCACTCCATTGCGGACCTATAGGCCCTTCTAAAATTTTTTTCCCCTCACCAAAAAAAGGAAAAATTTTCCTAAGTCTTCTACGTCAGCCTTCCCTTCCGCCCGACACAAGAACATGACACGTGTCCCTCCTCTGGGACCTGCGGGGTTGGGGGAAAATTGTGAAATTTTCCAAAGGCCAAAAAATGTTAAGTTTTATAGAAAACCCATCGATCCTTGTCCAACTAGAAGCGGCCACGTAGGAGGATAATTTTGAGCTTAATTTTGATGGGCAAATGACACCGTATGATCGTCAAAAAACACGTAGAATTTACCAGAGATGCCCGAATTCAATTTTTTCTTCGTGGGTGAGGGATTTTTTGCTCAAAAAACAAGGGGAAATTGATTTCATGCAAGTTTCAACCATGGGGATAGATATTTGAGGGAAAATACACATGAAACAAACAAATTTGAGCTCCATAGGCGAAAAAATGGAAAAAATGACCAAGGCCCATGGATTTGGAAAAATTAGGGCACAAAATATGGCAAACTTGGGTGTTTCTTCACAAATGAGGCATGGAAAATGATTTTCAAATGGACTAAGGCATGGGAACAGAGGTAACAACTTCATTTCACCCATTAAAACTATAGAAAACATTTCAGGAGATGTAGAGTGAAAGGAAAATTAGGGCAAAATAATAGAGGATCAAAATGGACACCAACACTAGGGTAACAATTTGTAGACCAAAGTTGCCCATAGGCACCCTAGTCCCTTTCTAGGCACTCTAGTCTAGAGAATCACTCCATATCCTTCCTGTTTGGGACCTCTACAGAGGTCATTATTGCTTTTATATTATTTTGTTTATTCTCGTGACATAGTCCATTGAGATCCTTTTGATCAACTAAGTTCATTCTAAATCTCTTAGTACTCTAGGGTTTAGCATTTCCATTTTCATAGTTACTTGCGTCATTTTTATATTTATTTATTGTATTTTCATGTTGTTCTAGATTATATTAACTACACATATTCCCCATTTTTAGTTAATCAAAGTCCAAGATGATAAATAACAAGGTATAAAAAGGCATACTAAGAAAGCAAGGGTATAAGAGTAAAATTGGAAATAGAAAGCAAAGAAAGGTGGCCAAAGACATGAGTTAATTAGTAGTTTTCTTACTTAGGAATTATATGAATAGTATTATATAATAAAGACTAAATAGATACCCAAAGTGTGATTTTATGTCTACACAAAGAATAAAACATCTTGAGCATTAAGGTTTTATCTCATTTGTTGCACAAAATTATGTTACATGTTCATCTCAAATTGTTACATCCCAATGGGTTCCTAAATCTAATGCATTTATGTCTAACGAGCATCATGCTATCACGTCTCATGTTCCTTCTTCATCACTCAAGCACTACTTGTTTAACCCAATCTAGCTAAGAAACCTCCTCTAAATATTGGTATAACTCCTCCACCTCTCAAGTCTTTTATGACATTACCAATTCCAAATAAGAAACCACCCACTGTGTAAGACCAACCAACTCTATCCGGCCTTTTTGCACTCAAAGTCCCTTCACCATCACCACTTCAGCATCCAATCACTTTTGTCAAAGAAAATAATCCTTACATTGATCCACTTAACATCATCGAATAGATCTCCATCACTTACATACTTGAGGGCATCATAGCTTCTTCTCCCTCCCCTTGCATTGCTATCAAATGTTTATATCATCTCATGTAATTGGTACTCCATGCTTAAATGTCTAATATATCCTACACATCATTACAAACCACTTGATACATTTGTATCATCATTACCGATGATGCACTCTTGTGTTATGGTTCACACTTGACTATTGATGGCTCACTACATTCATGAACCCCACATCACACTACGAACTTCACATTCGGCACATTCACGACATATATCTCTCATGCATAGTCAACACAACAAGCTTACGTATGAAGCACTCTATTTCCATGGTTCATACTCGAATGTTAAGGGTATACATATAAAATTAACCTCACCACACTCACTCACTCACTCACTACACTCTACGCTTTGACAATCATATCTTTCTAGAACACACTTCAAACCATTTATCGATGACGCACTCTTGTTCTATGGTTCATTCTCAACTATTGATGGGGAATTTATACATTAACCTCATCTCATACATACACATATTTATTATCTTGGGGGGCATGCTGATCCTATCACACTCACTTTGCATTCCATTCCATCTCACTCATCCATGGCATACTACATATCTTGGTTGCAGATTATTATTTCTTACTTATACTCGCATTATACATCTTTTTTACTATGTTAGTTGGATACATTGTATGTTATTATATTTTCTAAATACACATGCACATTCACTTAATTTCTAGTTGTGATCATACCCTTTACATAGATCGATACACACAACATGGATGCTTGATGCAATACCTAGTACTAGTCCACAACGGCTCATGGGGCATCCACTTTTGTACACACTACATGTGTTATTGTTTTGATTTATACTACTTCATATTCATAATATCACACTACATTCTATTGGATTATACATGTTTTGACATAATTTCTATCTTTATAACATGCTAACGGGTGCTTCATGTGTAACATTTGATTTGTAGGAACTATTTGCCACCATGGTTGTCTATTAATTTTCTTTCTATTATTTGTCATTGTTTTCCATTATTTGTGGGATTTACCCTTTGTCTTATGTGCACACTATATTCTTTTGGCTATGTTGGCCTTGATTGTCTTGTGACATTTTGAGTGATGTCCCATGTTTGAAACCCACATTTCATGGTCTATTCTATCTATAATTTTGTGTGTCTACATTGTCTTCGGCTTGTTTTCTTGCACATTGTCTACTCATTTGCCAACTTACATCTTGTTTTCTACATGTGTGTTCATATTTCTTACATTAACACTTTTTTTTTCCTATCCACTTTGTTTTTGATTCAATAAAATCTATATTTTATTATCAATCTAAGTGTACAAGAATGTTATAATGAAATATACTAAAATATGAATGCTAAATAATTTATTTGATTTTATCAATAAATGGAAATAAGAGGGATAAGGTACTTACTTCAAATTCACTTACCTCATAGTGACTCGGGATTGAAAAATTTGATGAAACAATAGGATAAACTATGGCAAAAGACCACGAGAAAAATACAATATAGGTGGAAATGGATAGAATAGGATTCCTAGAGAAGGATTTGAGTTGCCTGGGAGCTCGATTTAATTCAAGGCACCCTTTATGTAGAAATGACTAGAACCAGACTCCAACATGGGTTCACTAAAGCTTCACACTTACTCTCTTCTTGTCATGTATATGTCACATCTATTTCATTGATGTCTTCATAAACCTGCAATGAAGAATCACCTACAAAACCCCACACATAGGATTAACCCCTACAAAAATAAAGCTATGAATGAAGGGGTCAGACTATCCTCAACTACCACAATGGTGGTCTTATAACCGAGTGATGCACTAAATATTAGACACAATGTAGTTATGTGTGTTTTGTGTGTTATAGTTCTCCTAGGTTTCCCTTGTGTCAATGATGCTAAGATAGGGGAAATAACTAGATAAAAATGGAAAATGGTGGATGGAATAGAATGAAATCCCCTTTTTATGTAGTGTGTATGCAGAGTAATATCCCAAATGCAGTCCCTTGCTCTATGTAGATAGATATCCCTTGATAAGAATAGTTCACCCATATAATGGTATGTATGTTGTGTTTATATAGGGATCTCTTGTTCAAATTTCAACACTAATGACCCGACATGTTGACTAGTACCTCGGGAGATGAGAAGGAAAATTGAAAATACCGACCTCAAATGTTAAAAATAAGATCAAACACAAAGAGGAAAGGGTACCTAGGATGGACAGGAGTTCCCGACATTAGTGTCAGCCACAGAGCTTTAGTGTCTAAAGACAAGTGATGAAAAATGAGTGAGAACTAAGAGACAGGGGATCTAAGAACTAACTTGAGACCTATGTGTATGAGTGATGAATGTGCAAGACAACAAGAAATGAAGAAAAATGAATGGACTACAAGATGGGTCATCAGTGAATACTTTCCTTACACAAGATCCATATATAAAACAACATACTTAGTGGTATAATAATAGTAGTAAGTGTGTGATTTTGTGTCTACATTTTCCCCACTCTATGTTGGTAAGAAAAATATCGGTAACATAAAGTAGATAGAGATGCATACCTAAGAAGTCTAGAGAAGCCCATGTTACTGAAGTACGCAAAGAGTGTAGTAGAAGTGTGTTCCAAGTGGTAACATATAGCTTGACAAACCAAAGATCGGTGTGATGATCTATGAAGTGTAACGAGAGACATGAGACTATTATGAGGACCGCTAAGTGAGAGTAATGATTGTGGTGTTGAATGATTGAATGTTTCAATTTTTGTTAATGGAGATGTGATGGGGAAGGGAGTGATCAGTTCCCAATCCAGTTATGCATGTGTATGTGTGAGAAAATAATGATTTAGGCATCCCTGCCACTAGAGGAAGAGTGTAAGGAGAAAATTATAGTGTCTCTCCAACTTTAACTACATCCTCAAAAGATATAGATAATGCAAACGGGCACAAATCAAATTTTTGGTGATATTTGGATCCACTTTTTTGATTCAAATGTATTGACCCATATAGAAGCAATATAGGAAAGGAAATGACATCTCATTTCCCCCACTCCAAGGGTGTCACCAAAATGTGTATGTGTTGGCTTCCATGTTAGATCATCTGGAAGCAATCGTGAGATGTAGAATAACTTCCCATGTTAGGTCATCTGGGAAAGTGATGATATAACTCCTAAGTTAGGTCATCTAGGAGGATAAATGTGTTATGTTCATGTTGATTGGTTGATGTGATTTTGATTATTGTAGAGATTGAACTATATGTGATTGATTGATAGGTTACTCATGGAGATATTTTATGATTGTTGCCCCTAAGTTAGGTCATTAGGGGGAATTGCTAGAAAGTGATGTGAAATGTCACAAGGTGTATGAGATTTTTTTATAATGCTGAATTATGAATGTAGCTTGATGATGTAGTAGTGTAAGGGGAATTATAGGATGATCCCAATTGTATTCCCCCTTTCGGAGAAAGGGTAAGTGATGAGGAGAACAAAATTGAGCCAAAAGTAAGTGCATAATGATGTAATGGATAATGTATGAGAGATATCACCAAAGTGTGTGTAAAATGAGTAGAAAACAATATTAAGGAGAAATGTTGTGTGTGTGTAATGTATATGAAATGATAGTAGGTAGAATTTTGATAATAATTCCACAAACTAGATAGAAATCAGAAGTAAGAATTATCAAGATATGTGAGAAATCATGCGGTGTGTATTAGTAGAGAAAATGAGTGTGAACAATAACTATAGTAAAGTAAACATTGAAAATTTATTATAAATAAGAATTTGATAAAGTGAATAAACAACTCATTTGTCCTTTATGTAAGTATGATAGTGGTCTCTAAGTGTGTGAGGATGCCGCAAGTTAGAGTATCATGACCGAGTCAATTTGAGATGGTGGTGAAAGTATTGGTGTCGTATAACGACATAGTTGGAAAGTGTTATTTTTTCAAAGAAAACTATTGATATAAGTTGTTTTTGATGAATTTTTTGTGAAAAGATTATTTTTAATTTTTTCATCATTTTGGACCTAGAAAAAAGTGGTGAAGGTACTAATGACCTTGAGACAGGAGCACCCTAAATTGGGTACTAGTTTTCTACTCTAAGGCACCCTATCCTATTCCTAGGTGCCCGTGTCCACAAAGAACAAGGTTGAGCCTAGAGTGTTGTAGATGTAAAAATTGATGTGTGCTGATGTTGTATGATGTTATAATGTTGTGTTTGTTGTTTTTTTGTGGTTTATAGAGGGATATTCATTCAAGAGAGTTTTGTGGTGGCAAAATTTGAGTATATTGCTCAGATTTTGGTTGCCAAATGATGAGTGGGATATTTTGGATCGTGTTGTCCTATAAAAAATAAGGTGGATGGGGGAGGTGACCCATAATATGCCTATGCTTATAAATTTTTACAAGATTGGTGTGTAGACATGACACCTTTTCATTCCCTACAAGTGAGATGATAGTCACACTAGAGGATGTGTACCATATTGTGATTACCTATTATTGGCAAGAGGGTACATGTTATGGTAGTGGATGATATGCAGAGACAAATGAGGGCTGCTAGGTGGTATTTTTATGGTGACTCGAGTTCCTGTCGAGGCCAATATTATCCTCGATGTTATTTTGATATCAGGGGTTATAGGATTTTATAATTTTATTTTTGTGGTGATAGCATCATCAATTACAGTGGAGGGTGGTGGCATAGCTATCTTATATAATATGCATGATATTTTCTGCTAGATAGAGGAGGAGATCACTAGGAGGTATGTTTTGTGACAATGTGTGTAGGCCCACCTTTATAGGGATCTATATAGATTTACACATGAGGAGCATTAGGGTGGTATTGGAGCTACGAAATTGTTGCATGTATAGACCTATGAGGATATCATAGTATTAAGGCCAATTGTGGGGCTCGTGAAGATTGGGTGAAGCTAGATATATTTATTGGGAGATGGGTAGGTGTACGTGGAAAGAGGATGGATATTGATGCCTATAGAGTGATGATAGATTGCATGGGGCCATAGTGTTGGGGTGTGGAGCCTATTTTTGGTCTTCTTGAATTAGTGTTGAAGTGTTGGAGCTCAAATGGTTAAGTTTGGAGACTTCAAGAGCATTCTACAGGTCATTTTCTATGATGTTGCTTATGACGTTGTTGTTGTTAACATGTTGTTAACTTTGCTGTTAACATTGGGATTATTTTTCCAGCCATGGGAAGTTGAAAGATCGCGACTTTCAATCTTCTAGGGTCGGCTTTATGGCTTCTTAAAAGGATTGTAATCCTATAAATAGAGGTGTTAGGGTATCTTGAAGATATCTTGAGTGTTCAAGAGGTCTTGAGTCTTAATGATCAAGAGGTGATCAAGAGTTATAAAGGTTATGCAATTGGGTGTCAATTGTGGTTTAGGATCTTTGGAATTCTGTTGTGAGTTCATAACTAAGAGAAGACTATGAGATTTGTTTTGCTCTTGTTGATAATAAAATATAAGCAAGTTCTTGGTGGATTTAGCCCACATTGGGTGAACCATGTTAAATCTTGTCTTGTCTTCTTTTGTGCATTATTCATTTATGCTATTATATTTCTGCAAGTATAATTCTGCTATATAGTTTCCTACTAGCTGTGGTTTGAGGAATTGTTTCCACATATTTGTTCTCTAATTCCTAACAATTGGTATCAGAGTTTTGGTGGTTTTTTGTTGAAGTTGTAAATCACAGGGAAATTTTAGCTTGAGTGGGAGCTATGACAGATGAGGGTAGATCAAGGGTTGAGAAGTTCAATGGGTAGAAATTTGGTTTGTGGGAGATGCAAATAGAGGATTACTTATATAAGAAGGACCTCCATGTTCCTTTGGCTGGAAAAGGAAAGAAACCTACAACCATGTCAGATGAGGATTGGGAGTTGCTAGATGAGAAAGGCACTCGGGTCAATTCATTTATGCCTTACATATTTAGTTGCTTTTAACATATTGTAGGAGAAGACCATGAAAGGTCTCATGAGTGTATTAGGAAGTTATGTGAAAAACCTCTACATATAATAAAATATTTTTGATGAAAAATTTATTTAATATGAAGATGTATGAGAATGGTTCTATTGCTGATCATTTGAATGAATTTAATACGGTTGTGAGTATGTTAAACTCAATAAAAAATTGACTTTGATGATGAGGTTAGGGCTTTGTTGATTGTTTTCTCCTTGATGATAAATTTGGGACAGCTTGGTTATGGCTATAAGTAATTCAATTCTAACAACTCAAAGCTGAAGTTTGAGGATGTAATAGGCATGATCCCAAGCAAGGAAATGTGAAGGAAGAGCACCGAAGATTCTTCTACTTCTAGAAATGATTTGACGGTGGAGAGTAGAGGGAGACAAAAGAATAGAGGGAAAGGTAACCGTGGGAAGTTGAATGATCGTGGAAGGTCAAAGTCTAAGAGTAAGTTAGAATGTTGGCACTATGGGAAGGTTAGTCATGCTAAGAAATATTTTGGGATCTTCGGGATAAGAAGAACAAGGAGGAAACTAAAGAGGTAAATGTGGCAGCAGGTGATGTTTTTCAAGATTCCTTAATTCTTTCTTTAGATAATATTGCTAAATCTTGGGTGTTAAATTCAGGGATTCTTTCCATGCCACCACATAGAAATTACTTTATTGATTTTGTTCAAGGTGATTTTCGACATGTATATCTTGGTGATGATGAACCATGCAACATAGTAGGGAAAGATTGTGTTCGGTGAAAATGCAGAATGGGAACACATGGCTGCTTAAGGATGTCAAGCATGTGCCAAATTTGAGGTGGAACTTGATATCAATGGGACAACGGGGCAAAGTGATGGCTGTACATTAGTTTTTAAAGGATTCTTTGAAGGTTACTAAGGAGCTCTTGTTCAGTAAGAGGTAAGAAAACTAGTACTTTGTATTTAACTAGTGGTATTGATTATTGAAATTTAGCTACTACATATGGAGATGTAACTTTGTGGCACTAGAGAATTGGTCATATGAGTCATAAGGGCATGTAGATTATAAAGGAAAGGTTGCCCAGATTAAAGGAGTTAGATTTACACTTCGTGAGGACTATGTTTATGGGAAATAGAAGCGAGTGAGATTCCTCAAGGTTGGACCTACTAGGAAGGAGGGTAAGTTGGAGTTAGTGCATACAGATGTATGGGGCTAGCTAAGGTAAACTCTATTAGTGGTTCATGTTATTACATCACTTTCATTGATGATGCAACTAGAAAATTTTGGGTATATTTCATTAGAAAGAAATCATTGTGTTTAAAACTTTCAAAAGATGGAAATCCTTGGTTGAGAATGAAATAGGTCTCAAGATGAAATGTATCAGTCATATAATGGAGGGAATATTGTAGCAATGAAGTTATTGATTACTATTCAAGTAAATGGGATCCGCAGGAAAAGAATGGTTCCAAATACTCCACAGAAAATGGAGTGTCGAGAGAGAATGAACAGGAAAATTATGGAGTGTGTTAGGTGCATGAGGTTACATGTGGGGCTGCCACTCATGTTTTGGGTAGAAGTAAGTGAGAGGACCCTCTATGGTCTTGGATAGAGGTATACCCTGAGGAGGCTTGGTGCAGTAAGAAAATTGATTACTCATTTCTTAGAGTATTTGGATGTGAGGTATTTGTTCACATTGATAAAGGTGATAGGACCAAGATAGAGGCTAAGTCCGATAAATTCACCTTTGTTGGATATGGTGAAGATGATTTTGGTTTCCGTGTTTAGATTCTTAAAGAAAAGAAAATATTTTGGTCTAGATATATTGTCTTTAATGAAAAAATCATGTATAAAGATTAGTTTGGAACAAAAGAGGAATCAAAGAAAGAATACATAGTGTTAGAGGACATTATGGATAGCATGGTGTCTAAGGGGCTGGTTCAAGTACAACATGTTATAAAGATAACTAATTTAGGTACCTACTCATCAGGAACCCCAAACTCCTGAGGTGAGAAGGTATTTTAGGTAAGAAGGGAACTTGAATGATTTACTCCATCTTTGAATTATTTATTGCTCACTAACAGTGGAGAGCTAGAGTGCTTTGAGGAAGTAAAGTGAAGGGTGGATTCCGGGAAGAAGTAGGAGTAGGCCATGGATGAAGAGCATAGATCTCTTATGGAAAACTAAATTTGGGATTGGTGGAGCTACTCGAGGGCAAGAGACAATTATAGAACAAGTGGGTGTATAGAATCAAAGAGGAAGATGAAGGTGGGAAATGATACAAGGCCCAGCTTGGTGGTTAAAGGATTTTCACGTAAGAAAGGTATAGACTTTGATGAAATTTTTTCTCCGGTTGTTAAAATGACTTCTATTAGACTGTTCTTGGTTTAGCTACAGTAGAATACCTACACTTAGAACATTTGGATTTGAAGAGTGCATTCCTTCATGATGAGTTGGAGGAGGAATTGTAAATGCAGCAAACCACAGGGTTATGAGGTCAAAGGGAAGGAGAGGTTAGTGTGCAAATTGAAGAAGAGCTTGTATGGCCTGAAATAAGCTCCACGGTAGTGGTACATGAAGTTTGATAGTTTTATGTAGGAGTAGGGTTACTCCAGGTGTCACTCAGACCATTGCATGTACATCAAGAAGTTTCTTGATGGTAGTTATATTATTCTGTGCTTGTATGTAGATGATATGCTTGTTGTAGGGAAGAACATGTAGGAAATAAAGGTACTCAAGAAGCAACTAGGTGACTCCTTTGCTATGAAGGATTTGGGGGCAGAAAAACAAATCCTTGGTATGAGAATAACTCAAACAGAAGGAGAGGAAGTTGGTATTATCTCAAGAAGAGTACATAAAGAAGGTCTTGGAGAGGTTTAGTATGCAGGATGCTAAACCGGTTGGTACTCCTTTGGTAGGTCACTTTAAATTATCAAAGGAGCAGAGTCCCAAGACTGAGGAGGATAGAATCTAGATGTCTAAGGTACCATACTCATCAGTAGTTGGTAGCTTGATGTATGCTATGGTATGCACTAGGCCTGACATTTCCCATGCAATGGGAGCAGTGAGTAGGTTTATGAGTGATCTAGGTAGAGATTGCGATGTAGTAGTAAAGTGGATCCTTCGGTATTTGAGAGGAACCATGGGAGAAGCATTATGTTTCGGTGGATCAGACACTACATTACATGGATATGTAGATTCAGACATGGCAGGAGATTTGGACAACAGGAGGAGCATGATAGGTTATGTATTTACGGTTGGTGATATAATAGTGAGTTGGATTTCATGGATGCAAAAGGTTATGGCTTTGTCAACCACCGAGGTGAGTATGTTGCTGCCATAGAGGCAAGTAAGGAGATGATTTTTACACAATTTCTTGATGAGTTGGGTTATAAGCAAGAAGTTGGGAGACTACAGTGATTGTAAGAGCGCTATTCATTTTCCAAAGACTTTCCACTCTAGGATGAAGCACATTCAAATTTGAGATATCATTTCATCAGACAACTTTGGAAGAAGATAAGTTGAAGTCGGAAATATTAATACCCGTCGAGGAATCATGTGGATATGATGACCAAGGTAGTCACAAGGGAGAATTTGAAGTTGTGTTCAACTTTTATTGGCCTTCATGGTTGATAATGAAGGGTTAAGAACTTTTCTCATCATGGAAACAGAGCAAGTGGGAGATGTTGGGGTGTGGAGCTGGAGCCTGTTTTTGGTCTTCTTGAATCAAAGTGTTGAAGTCTTTGGAGCTCGAACGGTTAAATTTGGAGACTTCGTGAACATTCTACAATAATTTTCTATGACGCGTTATTATGTAGTCATGTATAGTTCTGCGACATTACCATTAACATGTTGTTAAGGTGATTAACGTCGAGACTATTTTTCCAATCTGTGGGAAGTTGAAAGATCGTGACTTTCAATCTTCTAGGGTCAGCTTTATGGCTTCTTAAAAGGATTGTAATCCTATAAATAGAGGTGTTAGGGTATCTTGAAGATATCTTGAGTGTTCAAGAGGTCTTGAGTCTTAATGATCAAGAGGTGATCAAGAGTGATCAAGGTTATGCAATTGGGTGTCAATTGTGGTTTAGATGTGGTTTAACATCTTTGGAATTTTGTTGTGAGTTCATAACTAAGAGAAGACTGTGAGAGTTGTTTTACTCTTGTTGATAATAAAATCTGAGCAAGTTCTTGGTGGACATAGCCCACATTGGGTGAACCACATTAAATCTTTTCTTGTCTTCTTTTGTGCATTATTCATTTATGTTGTTATATTTATGTAAGTATAAATCTACTATATAGTTTCCTACTACTGTGGTTTGAGGAATTATTTCCACATATTTTTTCTCTAATTCCTAACACATAGGCTATGGTGTAGAGACTATACCGAGATTATGGAGGATGGATGAGGATGCCATAGAGTTATGATGCATACGGAAACATGATGTGGTTAGAGTATCAATTTCCATGGTGATCAAGTTATTTCAAGTTGAGTGGGTTTCAAGACAGTTTGGTATGGCCTAGGATGTGCCCCCAGAGCCATATATATGGTTGAAAGACATTAGGGAATCCTTAAGGGATAGAGCTAGACAAGGGCCCATATGAGAGAAACTAGTACTCTCCGGGCTAGATAAGATAGATGCAGTGATAGAGCCAATAGATGTGGATGACGTGGGGTGTACGGAGGCATACCGAGCATGGTGGGCCTCACATTGATGGGTTGGTTTGTATCTAGTATTAGTAGATGTAGTATGATTTACACTAGGAGGATGAGTGGAGGGAAAGCACATGGCCTCAATAGTGTGGTAGTGGTGATAATAGAGTGTAAGTATTTGTATGGTGTTGTTTTGTGATTTGTTACATGGTTTGTGAATTGTTATTATTGTCTAACACATGGATATATGGATGCAGGTGATGCATATTGGTCATTGATTATGGACACATCCATCTGCACATTGACGTGGAATGTTCCCACAAACATACTTGTGGGTGGAGGCATGCTAGAGCATGTAGATGATATTGTGGGTGAGCATGCCCATTTGTTCAAGCTAGTTGCAATAGTAGAAGCAACGTGTATAATGCTATTGAGTGAGTGAGACAAGGCACAAGAGGAGACATGGTGAGCTAGATATGCTATTGGTGAAGGTATTTTAGCTCATGATGTATTTACATAGTTTGTGGAGTTACTGATTCACTTTACAAAGAAATATATAGAGAACACACTATTGCGGAGGAAGGTAGAGAGATATAGAGGTCATGACCAACAACACATAGTGGTGAGGCTTCTAGTTCTAGGGATTTGGTAGTTCTAGAGAGTGATAACGATGATGAGATATGATTTGTATTAATGTAGGGGACCTGCTCCCAATGATGAGATGTTTTGTGACTATGATTGTAAATGAAATATATAGATGGATTCATTGTCATATGATCAATGTATTTGATGTATATTGATGTGATGATGATGTATGATTTATGTGATTGATGTTACTTATATATGATGTTTGATGTGTTTGAATTTTTTTCATTTTTTGAATTGATTTTTGATGTTGATGTGGAATAATGTGATTATAGATAGATAAATGATGATATAGCATGTATGATGATAGATGATGTATGTAATGTGATTACACAAAGTTGAATTATATGTATGAATAAAGTTGTGATTAAAAATGAATAATGTGTAAGTATAAGATGATTTTATGTTAGTATGATGAGGATATAGGGGAGATTAGAAATTCCCCCAATGTATAGATGATGAGGTTCATTTATATAATACCCCTCAACAATCAAGAATGAACCATAAAACAAGAGTGCGTCATCAGACAATGAATGGATAATGTGCACTAGATGAATCGAGAAAGCATGTAAAGAGATGTTCTTATTGTAATAAATCCCTAAACATTCATGTAAGAATTGTAATAACATGAGTGCATCATTGGGGGTAAGGTGATAAAAATCACCTACTAAAGACCAAGCTAGTGTGAAGTGGTGGAAGCATGAGGAATGAGAGCATCATGAGCATATGAGCTAAATTGAATATCAAGTGGAGCAGTGGTGGGAAGTGGAGACATCGAAGGTTATGGAAGCCAATGTGTAGTGGTAGCATAACACGGAGGATGATATGGTGTAGAGATGGATATATGTGATGGAGAGTGCACATGAGTAACAACTTGTGGCGGTGGATGAACAATGACCTTAGAACTAGATGGAGGAGATAACTCAACTAGAGTAATAACACACCTATAAGGGAGTGGAGATATAGACTGCTAAAGAGAGAGAGAACCAAAAGATATGATGCCTTGATTTTCTAATTGTTGCAAGGTTCATGAAGGGAAAAAAATTCATTATCACAATGGAAACCGATACGATGATAATTGTAATAAGGTCTATCACGCTAGCATTGCAAGCAATGAGGTGGATGATGTTGATTAGAAGGTAAGCGTATCAAATGCTTGTTAAGTAATACACATGATACATCATGGGGCCTAGTGTGATGAGAAAATTTAATGGTTCCCATGAGACAAGAGGAGGAGTATGAGGTGTATCCTTATATGGAGGATGACATGAAGGATGGTTATGCAATGGAGAAGGTTGGAATTTCTTGCAAGGAGGAGATGACAACTATGTAGGATGTTTGAACAGGATGGGAGTAGAGAAGAAATAGATGATGTAGGAGTAGTAGTAATAGGAGGTGGATCTATAACATGTGTAGCAATGAGATATCTTTTCTAAATCAATGAACTTATGCAATCTAAGTGTGATGATTCACATGTGTCATATTGCAATCATTGTTTCAAAGGAGGAATCAAACCACGATAGAAGATAAATTGCTTCTCTAAGTTAATAGGTTGAAAAACTAGTTGGTGCATACAAGCATTAAATCGTAGAATGTAATCAATTATAGGTTTTTTTTATGCTATTATAATCTAGGTAGATGATCATAGGTGACTCTAGGGCCATTATTGACCATGAATTCTGAAGAAAAGCTTCTTCCATCTCATAATAGGTACTAATAGATCCAAAGGGTAGATGGGTGTACCATTGGAGAGTGTCATCTGTGAGACTATGGTGAAAGGATTTAAGTAATAGTCAATCATTAGAATATGAAGCCATATCCATATGATAATTCTTGAGATGCAAGTATGGATTTCAGTACCATCAAAACATGTAAATGTAGGCATAAAAAAATCCTTAGGAAATGTTGAGTTGTGAATCTATTTGGGAATAGGATTGCCATGTACTAACTTATTATTGATGGATGCATAGTAGGCCTTAATTTATAATGTGAGATATTGGACCTGAGACTATAAATGACCATCAACATCCATGAGGGACAAAATACCATGTGAAGGAATAGTGGAGGATGTCAATATTGTGTTAAGCATTTATAATTTTCCATTATGAGTAATCCTATGAACATTAAGAGAAGAAACATGATATTTATATGCTAAGGGCATGGTAGATGTTTGTGCAAAGAAGGAACAGGTGTCGAAGGACATGGAATATCCATAGAAACAATGAGAATAACATCAAAAAAATCCCTATAATATAAATTAATAGATGGGGATGAAGTGATAGGAGGAGGTGAACTAATAGACAAAGATGAATCATGCATATTATTAGATACAGTCTCAGAAGAAGATGAAAATGGAGTGGGGATTCACACTCAACAGTATGTAAAGAATTAGAATCATGACTATCAAGTGGTTCCTCAAAATCAAACAAAGACTTAGATAGAAGGATATCATTAAGTGTATCATCTACATAGAATGAAGGAGTAGGAGAACTAGTATGCGATGCATTATGAGAATCATTTTCAGGAATAGAAGAAGTATGAGATGCAACTAAAGTATCATCATGACTAGTATGAGAATCATTAAGCACATGTTTATTATCATCAAGTCCAAACATGAAACTAATAATAGAATCATCTAGATTTTCATTAGAAATTTTAGGAGTGTGACTAACTATATAACAAGGTGTACAACGAGTAAAACTCATCTTATCAGAAACAATGCCAATAGTAGAATTATCAAAGCTAGTAGGCACATTTCATTCATTAGCTAGGAGTTTTTGAGTATGATCTGGAAGAGTAACATCATGATATAGGGCAAAAATATCAGCTATGGTTGCCTCATCATAGATAGAATTAACACTCACATGAGGCATGACTAGTTGAGAAGGAGAAGCTATCCTTAGCCATTAGGGTTTTAGTGGATCCTATGGAAAATAGTTCGAAGCTATGGGTTCACCAAAATGATTCAATAAAATATATATTTTATTATGAATCTAAATGTACAGAAATGCTATAAATGAAATATACTAAAATATGAATGTTAAATAATTTATTTGATTTTATCAATGAAAGGAAATAAGAGGGATAAGGTACTTACCTCAAATTCACTTACCTCACAGTGACCTGGGACCAAGAAGTGTGATGAAATAACATGAAATAATATCGTAAAAGACAATAGAAAATACATCGAGAGGTGGAAATGGCTAGATTGGGATGCTTGGAGAAGGATTGGGAACTTGGGGCACTCTAGTCTAAATTTTGGACTGTAGAAATGACCGAGACCTTGGCTCCGATAGAGGCCTCCTTCTCACTTACTCACTTCTTTTCATGTATATGTCACATCTAGTTTGTTATATTTCCATAGACCGTAATGAAGAATCACTTGTAAAACCCCACATAAAGCATCAAACCCTAAAAAATAAAGATGTAAATTAATGGGTCGACTAGCCTTAGCTACCAAAATGGTGGTCTTACAAGTGATAAATACACTACATATCAAAACAAATGTAGTTTTGTGTGCTTGTGTGTTATAGTCCTCCTTGTTCACCCTTGTGCCAATGACGCAAAGATAAGGGTCAATAAATAGATAAAAATGTAAAATAGTGGATGGAATATAATGAACTCCCCTTTCTATGCGGTGTGTATGCGAGTAATAGACTAGATGTAGTCCCTTGATCTATGTAGATAGATAGCCCTTGATAAGAATAGTATACTCATATAATGGTATTTATGTTATGTTTATATAGGGATCTCTTGTTCAAATTTCAACACTAATGACCCGACATGCTGACTAGTACCTTGAGAGATGGGAGGGAAAACCAAAATAATGACCTCAAATGTCAAAAATAATATAAAAAACAAAGAGGACAAGGGTCTTCAAGATGGACATGAGTGCTCGATGCTAGTGTCCAACCCTCAATGCTAGTGTCTAGAGATAAGTGATGAAGAATAAGTGAGAACTAAGAGACATGGATACCTAAAATGTAACTTGACACTATGTGTATGAGTGGCGAATGTGTAAGAAAACATGAAATGAATACCAAAAGCCAAACAAATGGAATGAAAGATGGGTCATTAGTGAATAATTTTCTTACACAATATCTATATATAAAACAACATACTTGGAAGTATAATAATAGTAGTAAGTGCATGATTTTGTGTCTACAAATTGTGTGTTCTTTGGTTTCTACCAAGCACACTCCCTCCCCCTAGGGAATCGATTTCAACATAGCATCTAGACCTCCTTTGAACCACATTCTCCTTATGATATTGCATGCACCCCAAACAAGGTGGGCATATATCGAGTGAATTAGTCACCCCATTTAGTAGTCTATAGTCATAGTTTAGTACGATTCAACACATAAAGTAAGCATAGTCTTGATTTCATCAATGGCCCAAATCCTAACTTGGGTCCTCAACACAACACAAACACCAATGTTAAGACCTAAAAAGTAGTGTGTATGCACCCATGATCCTTCATGGATGCCTATTACCAAGGGGAAGTGACATAGATTTTCTAAGTTCAATTCAGTTTTTAGCGATTTACATGGCATATTTTACAGGGAACAAAGTCCTTCAACACTTGGTATGAATGCACTATAACATCTTTTCTGATTTCACATTAGATCAAATGGGATCACATTTTTACACACCATTTGTAGTGGTTTTTATACTTCAGGAATCATTCAAAGGTTTGAGAATAACACTATACCTTTCTCCCTACACTTCTTCTACACTTGGTGTGAGATCACCCAAAAAAACTCGTACTTGGTGCAACTAGCATGAAATTGCCCAAAACAAATCACATTCAGTGCAACTAGCATGAGATCACCCAAAAAAATTGGTCTTGTACAACATCTTCAAGATCCATTCTATCTCTTTTCACTCATCATGAATTAGGTGCACATGTTCCTTTTTTATTTTTTACATGATTTTACAGGACTTTTATACATTTTGATCATATATACACATATTTGACTACTTGTTCATTCTTCTCTTTTATAGGTTCATCCTTATGGGAAGAGGTAGTCAAACATCAATCACAAAAAAATTGACATCAACAATAGGTAAAATGTGACATCGAAACACAAATTTTCACCCCTAAGGTCATCATCATCATTTTTCACTTCCTCTTCTCGGCTTCCATGCTTGACATTTTATCACTCCATGATTTTTATTTTCTCTCTTGGAAAACCTTTTTCCATTGATCTACATGGTCATTAGGCATTCATATCTTATCTACTTTATGTTATCAAGAATTCACTCAACAACATAAAGTGGGGGAAAATGTATACACTAAATCACACACTTTGGGTATTTATCTAGTCCTAATCACATACAACTATTCATATGATTCCTAAGTGAGAAAATCACTAATTGATCATTGTCTTTGGCCATCTTTTCTTACTTTATGTTTTCTCTCGTAGTCTTACACTACTTCTTTCATAATCTTCCTTTTCATACTTTGACATTTCTCATTATGGATACCAAAGACCTAGCCAGGAGGCTAGTGCCAGAGCCTCGAACTCTTTGTACATTGTTCACATATTTTGGGTCCTTTCTAGCCATTTAGGCATCTTGATTTTTACTATTTGGCCATTTTAGTGGTTGATTATGAAAAAATATGAAATATTATGCCTAATTTGAATGCAAGATTGTAGTAAATAAATGATAAATTAAGTATGGAAATTAAACTCAAGTAAACTAAGGAATAAATAATTCAATATTAATGTGAAAATAAGGATAATATTCCTTATCTAATTCACCAAATTCTAGAAAGTGCGTAGAGCTAGAAAACAAAGAAATGTGAAACACTTTGAACATCACACTAGAATCATAAAATTGTTGATATGGAGAAAGAGGCTAGGATCTGGGGGCACCTGAGAGAGGGACATGGGTGCATGAGCGCCCTAGAAATTTTTCTAGGCATCGTATGCGTGGAAATGCTTAGAAACACAAATTATTAGGTTCATAGATGTTTGATGATGCTCACCATTTGTCTCATGGATTTGCACAATGATCACTATAATCACTAGAAACATGCAATGAAACATAAAATATAAAACCCTCAAATAAACATGAAATCCTAAAAATAAATGTAAAATGAGGGTTAGACTTTCCTTAGCCACCATAATGGTGGAATTATAATCTGATCACTACACTACATCTTAGACCTAATGTTTTTTTTGTTTGTGTGTGTGTGGAATTGTGGTCTATATTTGCCCCCACTTTATTTTGGTGAACATAAAGCTTAGTAACATAAATTAGATAGAGATGCATATGTGATAACCATGTAGATCAATGCAGAAAAGTGTGTCGAGGGACTAGACAAAGCATGGAATGATAAAAATGTGAAGTGTGGATGCTAAGGAGGAATTTTTTTGAAAAGTGATGATGGAAATGAACCTAGGGCAGAAGTGCATATGCAAATGTCATGATGTACTATTGTTGATGTTGTGTGTGATGTTGTTTATGTGATGTTGTTGATGTTGTTTACTACCACTTCCCATGCAGATAGACCTACAAAAGAGAAGCTAACAAGTAGTCAAATACACATGTATATGATCAAAATATGTAAAAAGTGTGTAAGTAAAGTATGTAAAAATGTTGGAAATGAAAAAGGAACATGTGCACTGATCCATGATGAGAAAAGGGTGTAGAAAGGATCATATAGATGATGTCGATGCACAATTTTTATAGTGATCTCATGCCAATGTAATGTAATAAGTGTAGGGAGAATTATCTGGTGTCATCCACCAACCTTTAACTACTTCCTGTTGTGTAAAACACCACTTGTAGATGGTGTGCATGTGCTAAGGACTATATACCCTATAAAATCCCTTTGTATGAAGTTTTGTAGACTATGTTGAACTACCAATCACTATATAATTGTCCCCTAGTCTTAGGCATTCTAGGAAAGACCATTATTTTTCCCCATGGTCTCGAGTCATCTAGGAAAGGTCATTGTGCTAAGAACTAAAGTCTGATTATGAGCCCTAAAAACTATGTTGTCGGTACCATGTTGTATATAAAATTATATGGGGTGAATGATTCCCCCCTCATTTGGGGTGCATACGATGTCACTGAAGGAGTATGTAGCCCAAAGGAGGACCGACCCTTGTATTGAACTATACCCCCGTAGGGGAGGGAATGTGCTTGGTAGAAACCAAGGAACATGAAAACAATGGATAGGAAAACAAGTGTTTGTACAAACAAATACAATCACTCATGTCAAAGATGAAATGTAACCTACATAGACAATATGTAAGCTAAGACAAGCAAATAATGTAAATAGGAAAAACATCAATTTAGATCACAAAAATTGGGTTGCAAACATGAGACATTAGTCATGATGTTTTAAGAAAATCAATGTCATAGTAGCCACACTCAATCAAAGAACAAGTAATACATAGGGAAAAGACCATGAAAAATGAAAAGAAAAATAAAATAGTTTATTAGACAACCATGGAAATAAATAGTCTTTGCATAACAAATTTTACACATAAAGCACCCATTAACATGTTAGAAATATAAAAAATTATGTCAAAGTGTGTATAGTCTAATAAATTGACGTGCTATGATGAAATAAAATGAAACAATGACATTTGTAGTGTACAAAAGTGGAAGCCCCTAGGAACCGCTATGGGAATAGTAATAGGTATCTTGCGCTAAGCATCCATGCTTTGTATGCAATGGATCTGTATAATTTGTGATCAAAACTATAAGGAAAGTGAATGCACGTGTGTATGAAAAGATAATGACATACAATATATCTATCTAGCACATTTAATAAAGTGAACATGTAAAAAGTAATGTAAGAAAGAGTAAATGCAACCAAGATATGACTTATGTTGTAGATGAGATAGAATGGAATGTTATGTGAATGATAGGAGTAGTATGCCCCCGATTAGATGTGGATGTATGTAATGAGGTTCATTTATTTATGCCCCCTCAATAGTCAATAATGAACCGTAAATGAGAGTGCATCGTTAAGAAATGGTTCAAATAATGCATTCATTGTATGTAGAAAGGGTTGATGAATAGAGCATGGAGTGTTGATTGTAAAATGATGATGTATAGATTATATTAAGTGTGACATAAGTATGAGTGTTGTAGAATGAGGTTATGAAATTTGTGATGATTTAGCCTAAATTGTATATCATTAGATGGGTGAGTAAGATGGTAGCAAGATGTGATGATGTAGAACAAAACGTATATCATGATGTGAATGAAGAAGGAACTAGCTAGGAATGGTGTATGGTATGATAAAAATATTGATTGGTTAATTGTGAAGATCAAGGTTTAGAATGATGTAAGTGTGATGAGGAGGAGGTTTAATTTTTATTTAGACCCTCGGTAGTCAATATGAACTATTGAACTAGATTGTGTCATCGGGTAATGAGTGCAATGCATATAAGAAGAGTAAAATGTGTAATATGTGTAGTATATGTGGTCATGAGAATATGTCATAAGTATGTGACATGTAAAACATGTAATGTGTGATGCAAAATGTGTCATCTATATTGCAAGATGAGTGGATTGTAAAAATGTATGATAGTGTAATGTGTAGAATGTGTTTGATGTATAAATCACAAAGTGTGGATGATGCATAGTAGATGGAAGAGGAGGATGGTGTATATGTACAAAAGTGCATGATGTGTGAAGATGTGTAATGTGTAGTGTCTATTGTGTAGTGTGTGAGGTTCATGTGTATAGGATGTCATCAAGTCAAGTGTGAACCATAACACAAGAGTGTGTCATAAGGTAATGATGATGATAATGTATGATAAGTACAAAATATGAGATTCAACGTGTGTAAGTGGAAAATATTAAAGGTGTTAAAGTGTAAGAGGTAATGTATGATTGATTGAGTGGTGTAGTAAATGATAGATAATTGTGTTGTATGCATCATGGTTGTAAATGTATGTATGTGTGAGTGATTATGTGATGGAATGAGGTTATTATTGGAAGAGATCCCTCAACAGTCATATAAGAACCATAAGAATATGAGTGTGTCATTAGGAAATAAGATTCACCTACCAAAGACCAAGTTTTCATGAAGTGGTGGAAGCATGTGTGGAAAAATCAACAACAAGACCATAAATGGTGGTAGAAAAGTGTCGTATCGGTAGGAGTACTTTCTTTGATGAAATGAATTTGAAATGAATTTGAAATGAAAGTAGAGTAGGATGTATGATTGAATATTGATTGGTGGAAAATTATGTGGGATTGATGACGATGTAGATGACTTGATAGGAGAAGAAGATGGATTGATTTTGAGAGGCGGTATGCATTTGGAATTTTTAATTTCATAGATGATAGAAAGAGGGGGTGTTAGACTCCGATTCTTAATTAAGTTTTCTTAGGAAACACTTGATTCTCCAAAGAAGGAATATGAGAGGTGATGGCATGGTGTTCATTAGACATAGAGGAATCATATTTAGGAACCCATTAGGATGTAACAATTGTAGATGGGAATTTTGTAGAATGTTGTGAAAAAATGACATAAATCCCTCACACTCAAGATGCTTGATTCTTTTTCGTAAAGCATATTATTCATTATCTTTATGTCCATTGATTCGATGATAATTGAAATATGGACTTCCCTAATATTTTGTAAGATGATAAGGAGGATAGCCCTGAGTAGATGGTATAGTGATCAATTGATGACTAAGGAGCTCAATAAGAATGTCAATTTCTTACCATTCGATTAAAAATTAGAGGCTCCAATAATGGAAAGACTTGAGGCTCACTGATATGAGCACATGTAGAAGACATATAATGAAGATGAGATATAAAAGGAGAACAAACATGAGCCTGAGAAGCATCCTTAAGTTGTTAGATTTAAGATTTAAGAGATGTAATCATGGATTCCATAGCCTTAAATTTATTTTGAAATAAGGAATGAAAATATTTAATTGAATCCAACATGGGCTGATTAGATGGAGGATCACAAAGGCTAGGGTCATTAGATAGATGATCAAAAATAGGAATTATTTCATACGGTGGTGTATCTTTAGGAAGATACATGGTGTCTAAGGATTTTTACAAAACAACCTAGAAATTGGGATGCATCTTAAGTAAATCAGACAAATAAATTTGAGGAATTTTGTGACCCATGATAGAGGAAAAATGAGGATCCTAAGAGTGAAAGTGGTTTGGTTCACCAAAATGATTATGCAAAAATATTAAATATTATGCCTAATTAGAATGCACGATTTTAGTAAATAAATGATAAATTAAGTATAGCAATTAAACTCAAGTAAATAAGTAATAAATAATGAAATTTTAATGTGAAAAAAAGGGTAATATGCCCTATCTAATTTTCTAAATTTTGGAAAGTGCATAGAGCTAGAAAATAGAGAAATATGAAGCCTTGACTGACCGGAGCTCGAAAAATTGTAGATATGAGAAAGAGGTTGGACTAGGGCACCCATGGGCACACTAGGCCTGTTTATATGGGCTTGGGTCTAGGAAAATGATCGAAAGCTGAATTCACGGGGTCGCAAGATGTTCTCTAATGTTTTCCTTTTATTTCTATGGATTCACACAATGATTGTTGGAGTTTCAGAAACCTACAATGAAACATAAACCTACAAAACCCTCAAATAGACATCAAATCCTAAAAAGTAAAGATGAAAAATGAGGTTAGACTATCCTCGGCCACCATAATTATGGACTTACAATTTATCATTGCACTAAATCTGGACCCAATGTAATTTTTTATGTGTGTGGAATTGTGTGTTTATAGTGGTTGATTACAAAATTCATACAAGTGAATCATATAAATACAAAGCTATGTGATCATAATAAAGGACCAAACACTAAGCATTAGCTTTCACCACCTAAGGTTGCATCTAATATCTAAGAGCATTCAAGAATCCATTCTAGCTCCAAACAAGGGACAAGGGACAAAGGACTACATTATTTTGCATACACATATAGGAGGGAAGTTCATTATTTCATGAAAACATCTATTTACATATTTTACATCTAGCTACTTGCTCATTATCAAGTGTGACACACACAAGATCCACCTAAGGCATGGTTTCGACACACAAACACATTGAACTACATTGGGTCTAAGATGTAGTGAAACGCTCGGTCGTAAGTCCACTTTGTTGACATCTGAGGATAGTTTGACCCCTCATTTTGCATATTTATTTTTAGTATTTGATGTGGTTTAAGGGTTTTATAGGTACTAATTTTTGATTGGAAGTTCTAGGTGAATAAAAACCAAGTGTAATGACATACAAGTGATCAAAGGAAACAAGTAGAAAACATCTTGTGACCATGTGAAACTAAGTTTATATAGCTTATGAGCAAGTGACAAGTGCCCAAAATAGGTCTCGGCACCCCAGGAGCCCTTGACCCTCCAAAGGAACCCTGGTCTTGGAATTTCTAACAGTCCTCAAAAAAATTTGGGTCTCATTGGGACACTCGAGTTCACTCGAGTTCAATAGATTTTTCAGCTCAACATACATCTGGGATTTATTGTGAATCAGACTAAGTACTTTATTCCCTTCATTTGTAACTAGGGTTTCAAATTTAAATTACTTATTTGCTTGGATCAAATATGTACCTTATTATTTATATTCAATGTTGTAACATAATATAGAATTATGAATCTATTTATTTATTTCAATATTTTCTTAATCACGGGTAGAAAATTTTCATTAACTATTATAAGTTTTATACCCATACCATTCATGGCACATCGAAGGATTTTTTCATTTTTGAGTTTTAGTGGAGCAATCCAATTTCTCTTAGCCACATAACATGACATTCCAACAACCTCCTTGAACAATATTCCTTTCTTCATAGGTGAAATATCCACCACACACATGAATTACATTCAATACATTTCAAATGTATGTTACGTGCATGCGGTGATAGAAGATGACATTGTGGTGGGGCTATTGGTATCATATTTTAAAGGAAAATATTTATAATCGTATAGAATCTTGTGAACTGCTTCAACCTGCACTTAGGATGAACTTGGGTCCACTCTCTATCAACACTCTGATGAAAATGTGGAAAAAATTTATCTGCTTGAGAATCTTACCATAATCGAACAAGATTTGAATGATCTCATGGTGGATTTCAACTTCAAGTTCCAAAAACATGGGACAATATTCTAATTCTTCTAGATCAATTCTTTAAGGTGCATTTTTATACTTTCTTAGAGATTTGAATTCTAATATAGAATTAATGATTCAGTATATGTGTTCTATTCAATTCCCAAACGCTTATGAAATAGCCATTAGGGCTGAAAATTACTTAATCCAACCAGGAAAATTATCCCCTAGATGATTATGCCCATTTTCTCTAAATTTCCATAAGATACTCAACTGTCATTTCTCCCATTCCTCAACCATAAAATTTATCTTCTTCCTCCACATTTGGTTCCTCTATAAAACATGATGAAATTGAAAACCTTAGTGTTCAAGCTAATAAATTAACAAATGAGATTACCTCCCTCAAGAGACAACAAGCTCAATCTCTAAAAACTTACCCATCCAGTTAAATCCACCAAATCCAAATCTACAACAACTTCCATCTCCTATCTTAATCAAACCCATTGATCTAGTTTAGAATAACATGGCCCAAAATTTTGAATGTGCTACCTTTGTGATTAACCTCATAAGAAATACACATGTGAGGTTGGGATGAAATCTTTATGAGGAAAATCTATTATTGTCCAAACTCCATTGACCTGCAAGAAAAAAATATGTCCCCATTATAAGGAAATGAAGAGGAGATTCAAGAGGCCACCCTTGAACCAAACTCCATGCTCTTCAGGCTTGAAGATTTATGTGTGGAAAGATGCAGGAAATTTAAACATGTCACAACTTTAAGTGGAAGGCAATACAAATTCCAATAAAAGGAATATGGATGTAAGGTCTCCTACTCATGTTTCCCCAACTCTGCATGATAATTTCACTCAATCCATAGACTTGGGTGAAGTTTCAGATTTACCCATTCTTCTATGGGCCATTCAATACCTGCAAAACAAACAAGTTCCATAGAATGCACAAAATCCACACAATATTATAAACACATGGGACACACAAATTCCTCCAACCAAAGAGCATACATGGATAGAGAAGAAGAGAAAATAACATGTCGATCATTCATTGTAAAAATTTATGGGTATTCCCTTAACATTTTGAAACAAATGAAAAGAAAAATCTCAAAGTTACAATGTGGGATGCTGTATATATCACATCTCAAAGGGATATCTTACAATAGGAATTGAAGTATGTTTCACCTCTAGAACCCACAATGTACAAATAAGATTCTATGATCAACATTTTTCATCTTAGGGGTGAATAATTTAGTGAAATATTTAAACCTCCTCCCGTCTCATGTCTCTTATAGTTGGAAAGAACTTTATACACAACCACACATGATAGATTATGGTGCTAGTACCTCAATGATGCCAAAGAAGATGAAAAATGTCTTAGGATCTTAATACAACCCAACTTCAACATGTGTCTTATAAATTGAAGGATGAATAGTGTAATTTTTGGGCGTAATTAAGGATTTGAAATAAATTTTGCATTCTTTCCCAATCCTAACCATAACACAAGACATTTATATGGTTCACTTGCTGTGACTATTCAACCTCTTCCTCTCCAGATATTTCACAACCAATGTGGGTGGATTAATTTCCTCATATCAGTCTCATATGCTACTTAGAACAAGGTATGGAACTAGGTTTATAATTAAAGTTGAACCTATTTCAGCTTATCATGTGGAAGTTCATGATCCTATTCTTGTTAATATAAATTTTATGATCCAAGGAGAATTAGGCAATGCTCATGAAATAACTGAAATAATACATTCATAAGTTATAATTCCTTATCTTATACTAGATGAATGGGCCAAGGAGCACTATGAATTTGACCCCTGTGATACATTTTGGAAACTAGTATAGACACTTATTGCATCCATGAAGAGAACTTAGTTATTCCCATGCCAAAAAAGGAAGAAAAAAATATGGTTCTGGTTTATGGAAAATGTATTTTGATGTTTCTAGAAGTAGAAATGGATGCGGGGTGGGTGTATTTCTTATCTACCCAATGAACAAGAAATCCTTATTTTCCAATAGACTCCAATTTTCATGCTCCAACAATTTGGCATATGAAGAATTGATCCATGGATTTATGATCACATAAAAGAAACAAATAAAATCTTTGCAATACCTTGGGAAACTAAATTGGTCATCTACCAAGTCATAGAAGGTGTCCGTATAAAAATAATATTTTAAGATTTTACAAGCACTAATTTTGGGACCTTCTAGAGAATTTCAAATCCATCAACCTTCAAGTGTTTCCACAAAAGTAAAATAAAGATGCATATCAAATGGAAACCACTAGCTATCATTTCTCTCCTGAGAAGATATTAAATAACCCATTCTTGATATCGACTAACTTTTTTTTATATACTATCTAAATTTACCTAATTAAATTAATTTTCTAGTCTAAACTTGACATTAATTATTTAATCATATTTTGAGCTTACTAGGGCCATAATTAATAAGTCTACATCCCTTACTTATTTAATTAATTCATCACCCCCTTTTTTTTTTTTTCCCATTAAAACCTCATGACCTTAAAAAGTGTAGGATTTAATGATAACCCTAGGATCAAATAATCCTCTAAACCCTACAGATCAAAATTGATCCCTAAAACTTCCTTATCCCATCTCTTTTCCATCTCTTTCTTTTTTCATAAATTTTTTCTCATTTGTTTTTTATTTCTTTGATTCTTCACTATAATGTTGAGGTTCTTGTTGTAGTAGGTTTCTTTTAAAAACTTATGGATATATATATTTATTTTTGTGTTATTACTATATATATGATTTTATATATTTATTGTTAAATATGTATAAATTTATTTTTACATATATATTGGATATGAGAAGGCGGTTTTATAAGGCGCGGCCGGGTATGGGGATATATATATATATATATATATTTAGGAGAGAGAGGAGGGAAGGAGGGGCGGGAAGGAGGGATGGGCGGGGTGAGGGATCGGGTGGTGTGGGGAGGTTGGGGCGTGTGAGGTGAGTGTAAATGGGGGAGGGGGCGTGCCAGGAATGCGTAGGCGAAAAAGAGTGTGGCCAGGGGTGGGGTGGGGGCAAGTTTGCGCCAGAGTGCCGCGCCCCAAGGCGGGGTTTTAGGGGTGGGGCCAACCCCCCTTCCCCCATTTTATTTATTTTTTTTATATTATTATTGCGCATATTAATAAAACATCTTTTTTTTTTGTTGTTTTAATATTATTAATAATAAAACGTTTTTAGTGTGTGTGTATATATATATATATATATATATATATATATATATATATATGCATATATGTATATAATTTTAACTATATATATTTAAATATATATGTGCATATATATAATTTTAACCCCTTTATTAAAAGTATATATCCATATACTAATATAAGATTTTATTCCATCTAAGGTAATGCATTTGTATAACAAAAAAATAGTTTTAAATATAATAAACCAACAATACTTTTTTTTTTTTTTTTTATTTACTAAGATACAATGATTAATATGAGTTACTTTACATTTAGTGTGAAAAGGAAGGTAACCAAGTATTTTCCAATATAAATAAGACTTATTTCTAAAATGAAATCTTCAAAGTAGATAACTTAAACTAAGTATGATTATTTAACAAAAGCAAAACATCAAACTTCTCATGGAAATGAAATCTAAAATTTCAACTTTCATTTCATGTATTAACATTATCAACATTTTTAAGAGAGGAACATATTGCAAGAAGGAGAGTGTTTTCATTTAATAGTAGTCACATGTTTCCATAACAAAAATAAAACAATTAGATTTCTAAATAACATCCTTTCTTAAGTTGTCACATAAGCAAGAAAGTGCAAGAAAACAAAAAAAACAGATTTCTTTTCTTGACATAATGCTATCAATGTTTGCAAGGTAACAAAGGTGTAAGGCAAACAAAACCTTCAACAAACTATGTTTCTTTTGTAAATATAAATACAAGAGTTACATCAAGATTCAAGTAGATAGATTATTTACTTCAATACTTCACCTCCACAAGCTTGGGCTATATGGATGTTAAATCCCAAGTGGCAACTAATCAAAAATTTCTAAGACAAGTTTCCAAGTGATACAAAATGCACAAAATGGAGGATTTACAAGGAGATGTAACTTCTTACATAACTATATTTGAAAGAGGGTTACAATGCAAGAAAGTATCACAAGGAAGGATAAGAACAATGAGAGTCCAAATGCCACCGATTCCAACTTGAGAGCCAACTTCCATGTCTTCCCAAAACCATGCAAGGAGAAAGAGCTTGTTTGCCACCCAACCATAGGCATCATCACATGCCTTTCCCAAGGTTGGGATGCATGCTAGCCTCCCCCAAGCCCATGGGAAAGAGGACAACAACCACAACTTGCACAAGATGGAGGGTGAAGCAACCAAGAACACTTTCACAAAACCACATAAAAAAAAAAAGAAACATAAACAAGACTCAAAATTTACAAGGAGGAGAACCCATGTTCTTCCTCAAAAGTGGGGAAGAGAGGAGAAAGTTCTCCAAAAAATTTATTCCAAAAATTTCTTGCACAAAGCAACAAACTCCATACCCTCCTTATTGCTCCTAAATTCAATCAAAACCCTCCTTATTCCTCCTCCCTTTCTCCAAGTCCTTCTTGGAAGGATTTTCAAACCCCAAAGGGGTTTCCTTACCAAGAATGGGGAAGGAGATTCAAGCCAAATGAATCAACTTCCCCACCTCAACCATTTGAGGGGAAAATAATAAGACCCTACAAGGCTTGTCCATCAAGCCTTGAGGATTGAGAGGGAAAATTCCCTCTCTCTTCCCCACACTCCAAAACTCCATCATGCCATATGATGGAGGGAGTAAAACAAGAAAGCAACAAACATACAACAAATAAAAATTTCAAGCAACCAATCTAACAACAAAAGACATAAGAGCCTACCTCAAGGAAAGCTCTCCAAAAAGCTCTCCAACTTCAAATTTCTCCACACCTTGACTCAAGCCAATCTCAAGCTCCAAAATCCACAAGCATCCCAAGCAAGAAGTTCCCAAAAAAAAAAGTCCCTCTCTTTTCCCATGAATGGGAATTTGAAGAGGAGCAAGCAAGCATCCTCACAAATGAGGGGTGACATGTGTCACCCCTCTCCCTCATCAAGGTCAAAGATGCCAAAACAAAAGAGAGAAAGGGTAAAATTATCTTTTTGCCCTCTTCTCCCAAATTCCCTTAAATGTTAGCAAGACAAAATAAGTGAAACTTTTAATAACACTCAAATCCACATCCCTTACATGGATGTGACCAAACAAGAGGTAAAAAGGGAGGGAAAACTCCCTCTAGCCTTGAAAATAAGCCCCCCTACCCATTAGGTAGGGTCCAAGGGCTCATTTTTGTGTTAGGGGAACTCCCAAGCTACAAAGGGGTCCCCAAAAATGCCCAAAATAACCCAATTTCGGGTTTTGCATTTTTGGCACAAGGGTAGAGGGTGTGGGGACCACCCAAGGGTCTCACATGTGACCCTAAACCCTTGTGATTAAGTGACACATTAAACAAAATCAACAATTTAAAAGAAAGTGGAATTATTAACTCCCAAAACAAGTTTACAACTTCACTAGCAACCCTAAACAAAATTAATAATTCAAAGCACAATACATTACAAAATTGGGGTCACTCATAGTGCCAAAAATAATAATCTCCTATACTAAGGCTTCACACAATGAACATGGCTAGGACTCAGCCCGTGGGCTGCTTGTGCAAGATTGAGTAGCTGGCCTGAATCCCACGTTCTCCTGTAAACCTGTCACCTGCACACTCATTACACACATTAACCACACCTGTCCGATACAATATAATTAAATGACATAGTAAGATATCAATGCGTTCTAAACTAACCTAACATCCTACTGAAATCAAGATGCGACAACGTGCACAATTATACTTAATATTCCAAAAGTTAGACAAGATGATATGTGACATATAACCATAGAATTCCACATGCAACAACTATCCATTATTATAATTATGTTCCAAACACAACATCATATCCATTAGTATCCATGACATTATAAGAAAATGCAACAATATAGAAATTAAGCTAAATTGGTGCTATACGCCTAAATGTCCACATATGTCTAATAAGATCAAATATCTAAATATAATGTCCAAGATATAACCAATCACTGTCAAAACATGTCTATGAGCAAAGAAACAACAAGCTACTGAGCTATAAAAAGTGTGGGCACTACATCCCCCTCTACTAAAATTAGACTTCCTCCTAGAAGTCACTGAAAGAGATAGGGATATCTAGCCCTCAAAGGTATCACATCCTCCTAAGTAGTTGTCTTGTCTCACCATACCGGTCCCACTTGTACTCTAACCCGGTCCAAGTCTCAGGCCCCGAAGGGCCAACCTCCGGTGCTCCAGTATGTGTACGGGCTCCATCTCCACTATCCTCCATCCTCTACCTATAATGTCAACCAATCCAAAACATGAGAAGCATTAGTTACATATCTATGTAGTACAGAAACATGAAACACATCGTGGGCCCGTGCAAGGCGTGGTGGCAAAGCTAGGCGATAGGCAACTAGACCAATGACCTCTAAAATATCAAAAGGCCCCACAAAACGAGGTGATATCTTAGAACCCTTTCCATAATGGATTGACTCTTATGCGATGAACTCTCAAGAAGACTTTGTCACCCACTGAGAAGTGACGATCAATCCTCTTGGTGTCTGCATACGCTTTTGACGTGCTGCTCTAGCCTCTTAAGACATTTTCTAATCAACACAACCTGCTACTCTAAATCGAAGGTAGGCTGGTCCAAAATAATCCTGTCATCTAGTCTATCCCAACTCAAAGGTGTCCTACAAGGTCGTCCATACAAAGCCTGGTAAGGAGCCATACCAATGGAACTATGATAGTTGTTGTAGGAAAACTCAACTAAATGCAAATAATCTTCCCATTTCTTCTGCTGATCCATCACATACATTCTCAACATGTCCTCTAACACCTGATTAACCCTCTCTATCTACCCATTTGTCTCTGGATGATAAGTTGAACTGAAATTGATCTAAGTACCCAAAGTGGCCTGAAAAAAAGTCCAAAAAACTGAAGTGTAGATGGTATCCCTGTCATTTATGATGGTCTTTAGAATCCCATGCAACCTAACAATGTCCTCCATAAATACCTTGGCGATGGCTTGTGCATTATAGGTGACCTTGGTTGGCAAAAAATGTGCAACCTTAGTCAACTTATCCATGGTGACCATAATGGCATCATGATGATAAGATGACATAGGAAGTCCAACTATGAAGTCCATGGAGATCACATCCCATTTCCACTCGGGAATATCATGAGGGTGTAAAAGTCCTGCGGGATGAGAATGCTCTACCTTGACCCTCTGACACTCAAGGCAATGTAACAAAATCTTCTATGTCCCGTCAAAGACCTGGCCAATAATATAACTCCCTCAGATCGGCATGCATTTTCTTCACTCCTAGATGTGCTGCATATGGGGCTCGATGAGCCTCTGTGAGGATGAAGCTATGCAGATCACCTGACTTAGGCACATAGATGTGCCTGTGGAACTAAAGAAAACCATCTACCTCTAAAACACACCTAAAATATCTACCCTCTAAAGAACCCTGTGACTCCAACATTTGTCTAGCTCCCTCATAAAACCTATCCTCTGGAAGGTGCTCAAGAATCCTACCTCTCAAATCTGACTGAAGTGTCAAAGAAGCAAGCACATGTCATCACCTACTAAGTGCATCTACAACAACATTTTCCTTTCCTTTGATATACTGGACCTCCATGTCATACTCACATAGGAACTCCATCCAATGTCATTACGACGAGCATTGAGGTTCACATTTGTGAGAAGATATCTGCAAAACCGCAATGGTTTGTCCTCAAAATGAAAGGTCTACCCAAAAGGAAATGTCACGCCAAACTAGAGCATGAAAAAACTGCTGCAAGCTCCAAGTCATGGGTAGGATAATTAAGCTCGTAGTCCTTGAGCTTACGAGACTCAAAAGCAATAACTTGATGCTCCTACATAAGAACTGCTCCCAAACCCTCTAGTGATGCATCAGTAAACAAAAAATCCTCTGTTGGGTCCGGAACTACTAAGATGGGTACTATGGTTAACCTTTCCTTAAGCAACTGAAAGGCCTGCTCACACTTTCTCTGACCAATCAAACTTCTTCCCTTTCCTCTGAAGAGAAGTGATAGGGTGAGAAATCCTAGAAAAGTCTTATATGAACCTGCGGTAATACCCTACTAAACCCATGAAACTCCTCACCTCAGTAACTGATGTGGGTGTTGGCCAGTCCAAGATAGCCTGTATCTTAGAGGGATCTACGGAGATACCCTCACCTGAAATGATATGACCCAAGTACTGAATCTCTGTCTGAAAGAAGCTGCATTTTTCCAAGTTCCCATATAACTTCTGCTCTCTCAAAACCTAAAGTACCTGTCTCAAATGCTCCTCATGTTCCTCCTCGGAATGAGAATAAATCAATATGTCATCAAGGAACACTAAGACAAAGTGATCTAGAAATGTCCTGAATACACCATTCATGAGGCTCATGAAGATAGCTAGGGCATTGGTCAAACCAAATGGAACCACTGTGAACTCATAATGCCCATAACGTGTGTGGAAAAGTTGTCTTATGAATGTCTGCATCTGAAATGTGCAACTGATGATACCCTGACTTGAGATCAATTTTGGAGAATACTCTCACCTCCACGCATCTGATCAAATAAGTCATCAATCCTAGGGAGTGGATAACGGTTCTTTATTGTGACCTTGTTGAGCTATCTGAAGTCTACACAAAGCCTGAGAGAACCATCCTTCTTCTTCACAAATATGACTGGCGCTCCCCAAGGAGATACACTAGGGTGAATGAGACCCTTATCCAACAACTCCTCTAACTGAATCTTGAGCTCATGAAGCTCTGGGGTCATCATCTCGATAAGGTGCCCTAGAAACTGGTGCTGATCCAGGTACTAAATCAATGGTGAAATCCACCTCTCTGCGTAGGGTGGTAACCCTGGAAGCTCGCCTAGAAACACATCTGCATACTCCCTCAAAACTACATGATCATCTAAGGGTGAATGCTCTAGAATGCTCTCAGATCGATCATTGATGGTGATAGCAAACAACTGACACCCTTACGCATGCTCCGCTTGAGTTACTTAGCTGATATCATGCACAAGGAGATAGGCCTCTGCATCCTTGATATAACAACTACACTCCCAAGATCATCTTGACACTCAATGACCTTATTTCTGCAATCCACCTTAGCTCGATGAGTCTCGAGCCAATCCATACCCAAAACTACCTGATAGGAACCTAGAGGGATAACTCGGAGGTCAAGAGTAGTGGAGAAGGCTCCTAAATCAAGTACGTAACTCTCCACATATGAGTCCATGGTGAGTTTAGCCCCAGAGGCCAACTCAACCTGCCAACTATCTAGTTGCCTAGCCACCACTAGCCCACACTGGTCCACTATAGAAGGTGATATAAAGGAATCTGAAGCACCTGAATCAAAAAGTACTGAGACAAAAATACCCCTGATAGTACTGTCATCTCAATGACTGTGGCCTGATGCTCGGCCTGGCAGTTGTCAACCACTACATATACATGATGAGCATGTCCTACATCACCCACCATCTGCTCGGATCTAGCAGCTCTCTATGCATCCATGGTATTGGGTTTGTGCGGGCACATGCACACATAGTGATTAGGAGATCCACAAATGAAACATCCTACTTGTACCCCTCTGAGATGGGGTCCCTCCTGTACTCTGGTGTACTGATCATGCTGGTCCAACCCTAGCAGACTACTTGTGTGTGAGCTGGTTGTGCCTGCTAAGTGCCCTACCTCCTATCCCTGGCTCCACCAAAACCTCCTCTAGAAACACCTCTCTGAAATCCCTGTGTCTGCATTTAGCCCCTGTGTGGGTGGCCTCTCTACTGCCGTGTCTATGCGGGTGCGGTGGAGCCCTCGTGGTTGCTGGCGGAGGCCAAAATCCTCCTCTAGGGGGTGGTGTAGTACCTTGTGACCTCTGACTCTAAAAGGCCTATATCCTCTCTTGAAACTTGCTCTTGTTTCTATCACGATGCTCCTGTGCCTTGGTCCTATTCTCCTCAGCTAAGTAGGCCTTCTCAATGGCCTTCTCAAGTGTGGGAGGAGATAGCATCCTAACTACTCCTGCTATATCTGCATTAAGCCCTCGAATAAACCTGTTAACCTGTAATTTCTCATCTTGCAGGTAGTCCACATACTATAGAAGATCCAGGAACCTGCTCTCATACTGTGCTACTATGCCAGATCCCTATCGTAAGTCGTGAAACTCATCGATCCTCTTCTACACAAAATGCTCTGACATATAACAAGCCCTGAAACGCTCCTCAAACATCTCCCAAGTCACTGTCTCTCGAGTCAGATGGAGCTTCCACTCCTCATTCCTCCACCAAATGCCTACTATTGCGTCTCGGAGGAGGTGTATGGTGAACCTTTCCTTGACGTTGCTCTCGTAAGAGTGCAAGCCAAAGAAACTATCCAAGCTAAGGAGCCATGACTCAACCCCAAAGCCATCTGTAGAGCCGGTGTAGGTAGGTGGGTGGCTGCAACGAAGAAGATCCCTGATCACACTACCTGTATCTCGATCTTGGCGATGTAGTCCAACAGGTGAAGGGAGTCACCTATCCTCGAATGGTCCCTCGAGACTGTGTGAGTGGCTACGATGGAACGAGGCTACCCTCTCGTGATGAACGAAGGGATACGTGACCTCTCCCACCTCGGTGTATCATGCTCTAGTGGCTCTGAATGCGTCCTCACCTATCGGCTCCTCATCTCCCAATGGTGTCTCCACTCTCATCTCCTGCGGTGGTGGTAGATGCTACTCCACAATGCCTATCAGCTGGCGCAAGGCCTCTAATATCCGAGGCCCAAATTCGGGTGCCGGTGGCTCCCATGTAGATGCACTATGCCCCAAACCTCTAGCTGATCATCCTCACTTGGGCGCCATCCTGCGCACGAGGTGAGTGAGAAATTTATTAATTTAAAATTTAATGGTTGTGGATGATTTATTTTAACTATTTATTTTTATTCATTTAGTTAATTTTGTGTGTTAAAATTCCATTAACTAGTTACCCATTGGTCCACTAGTGCGAACCCCATGCTCGATACCAACTTGTAATGCCTCTCCTAGGTACACGGAAAACTAGCACCAAAGGTGCCTAAAATTTCAAGGTAATTTTTTTTTTTTGAAGTGTTGAATTAATACTAATCTATTTCATAACCCATTCTCGATACTGACTAACTTTTTTTTTTATACTATTTAAATTTACCTAATTAAATTAATTTTCTAGTCTAAACCCGACTTTAATTATTTAATCATATTTTGAGCTTACTAGGGCCATAAATAATAAGTCTACATCCCCTACTTATTTAATTAATTCATCACCCCCTTTTTTTTTAATTCCCATTAAAACCTCATGACTTAAAAAGTGTAGGATTTAATGATAACCCTAGGATCAAATAATCCTCAACCCTAGATCAAAATTGAGCCCTAAACTTCCTTATCCCATCTCTTTCTTTTCATTCATTCTTTTCTCATTTGTTTTCATTTACAGGTTTCTTGGGAGAGGAGTAAAGTTTACTTGATTGAAAACAATGATAAGGTTCTCCCTTTTAAAAATGGAGCTGGATATAATATATTTATATTTTGTGTTATTACTATTTTATTGATTTTGTTTTATTGTTAAATGTGTGTTTGTTTACACAGGGGGCGGATCTAGAGAAGGAAGTTGGGGAGGCGGAAGGCATGGCCGGGTGTGGGGAGGCGAGGAAGGGCACTTGCATGGGGTTAGCATGGAGGATGGAGGAGGTGGGGTGTAGGAAGGCATCCAAAGGGACTACGCAGTGGGGTGAGGGGATCCGGAGGGTGCGAGGTGGGGAGGCTGAGCTAGGTGAGGGGAGTGGAGGGGGAGGGGGCGGCGAGGACACATAGCCACGCGGGCCAAAAAAAAAAAAGAGTGCAGGGTTTTGGTGGGGGTCCATGGGTAGCGCCCCCACCCCCATGGGGTTTGTGGGATGGTGGGGGCCGAACCCCCCATTGTTGTTTTTTTTTTATTATTAAAATTGCATATTAATAAAACATCTTTTTTTGTTGTTTTAATATTAATTTAATAATAAAACGTTTATAGTATATATATATATATATGCATATGTGCATATATATAATTTTAACCTCTTTATTAAAATTATATATCCATATACTAAGATAAGATTTTATTTCATCTAAGGTAATGCATTTGTAAAACAAAAATACGAGTTTTAAATATAACAACCAAAGAATACTCATTTTCTTTATTTACTAAGATACAATGATTAATAAATTTACTTACATTTAGTGTGCAAAGGAAGGTAACCAAGTATTTTCCAATATAAATAAGACTTATTTCTAAAATAAAGTCTTCAAAGTAGATAACTTAAACTAAGTATGATTATTTAATAAAAGCAAAACATCAAACTTCTCATGGAAATGAAATCTAAAATTTCAACTTTCATTTCATGTATTAACCTTATCAACATTTTTAAGAGAGAAACATATTGCAAGGAGAGTGTTTTCATTTAATAGTAGTCACATGTTTCCATAACTAAAAATAAAACAATTAGATTTCTAAATAACATCCTTTCTTAAGTTGTCACATAAGCAAGAAAGTGCAAGAAAACAAAAAAAATACAGATTTCTTTTCTTGACATAATGCTAGCAATGTTCTAAGGTAAAAAGGTGTAAGGCAACAAACCTTCAACAAACTACATTTCTTTTGTAAATATAAATGCAAGAGTTATATCAAGATTCAAGTAGATAGATTATTTACTACAATACTTCACCTCCACAAGCTTGGGCTATATGGATGTTAAATCCCAAGAGGGAACTAATCAAAAATTTCTAAGACAAGTTTCCAAGTGATACAAAATGCACAAAATGGAGGATTTACAAGGAGATGTAACTTCTTACATAACTATATTCGAAAGAGGGTTACAATGCAAGAAAGTATCACAAGGAAGGATAAGAACAATGAAAGCCCAAATGCCACCAACTCCAACTTGAGAGCCAACTTCCAAGTCTTCCCAAAACCATGCAAGGAGAAAGAGAGCTTGTTTGCCACCCAACCATAGGCATCATCACATGCCTCTCCCAAGGTTGGGATGCATGCTAGCCTCCCCCAAGCCCATGGGAAAGAGGACAACAACCATAATTTAACACAAGAGAGGTGGCAACCAAGAACACTTTCACATGGAAACAACAAAAAAAACAAAAAGAAACATAAATCAAGACTTCAAAATTTACAAGGAGGAGAACCCATGTTCTTCCTCAAAAGTGGGGAAGAGAGGAGAAAGTTCTCCAAAATTTTATTCAAAAATTTCTTGCACAAGCAACAAAATCCATACCCTCCTTATTGCTCCTAATTTCAATCCAAAACCCTCCTTATTCCTCCTCCCTTTCTCCAAGTCCTTCTTGGAAGGATTTTCAAACCCCAAAGGGGTTTCCTTACCAAGAATGGGGAAGGAGATTCAAGCCAAATGAATCATCTTCCCCACCTCAACCATTGAGGGGAAATACTAAGACCCTACAAGGCTTTTCCATCAAGCCTTGAGGGTTGAGAGGGAAAAATTCCTCTCTCTTCCCCCACACTCCAAAACTCCATCATGCCATATGATGGAGGATTAAAAACAAAAGAAACCAAAATTTACATACAAAAATAACAATTTCAAGCAACCAATCTAACAACAAAAGGATAAAAACACAATAAAAGACATAAAAGCCTACCTCAAGGAAAGCTCTCCAAAAGTCTCTCCAACTTCAAATTTCTCCACCTTGACTCAAGAATCTCACAAGCTCCAAAATCACCCAAGCATCCAAGCAAGAAGTTCCCAAAAAAAAGTTCCTCTCTTTTCCCATGAATGGGAATTTGAAGAGGAGCAAGAAAGCATCCTCACAAATGAGGGGGTGACATGTGTCACCCCTCTCCCTCATGAAGGTCAAAGATGGCAAAACAAAAGAGAGAAAGGGTAAAATTATTTTTTTCCTTCTTCTCCCAAATTCCCCTAAATGTTAGCAAGACAAAATAAGTGAAACTTTTAATAACACTCAAATCCACATCCCTTACATGGATGTGACCAAACAAGAGGTAAAAAGGGAGGGAAAACTCCCTCTAGCCTTGAAAATAAGCCCCCCTACCCATTAGGTAGGGTCCAAGGGCTCATTTTTGTGTTAGGGGAACTCCCAAGCTACAAAGGGGTCCCCAAAAATGCCCAAAATAACCCAATTTCGGGTTTTGCATTTTTGGCACAAGGGTAGAGGGTGTGGGGACCACCCAAGGGTCTCACATGTGACCCTAAACCCTTGTGATTAAGTGACACATTAAACAAAATCAACAATTTAAAAGAAAGTGGAATTATTAACTCCCAAAACAAGTTTACATCATAATCAACTACCCTAAACAAAATTAATAATTCAAAGCACAATACATTACATAAATTGGGGTCACTCATAGTGCCCAAAATAATAATCTCCTATACTAAGGCTTCACACAATGAACATGGCTAGGACTCAGCCCATGGGCTGCTTGTGCAAGATTGAGTAGCTGGCCTGAATCTCATGTTCTCCTATAAACCTGTCACCTGCACACTCATTGCACACATTAACCGCACTGTCCGATACAATATAATTAAATGACATAGTAAGATATCAATGCATTCTAAACTAACCTAACATCCTACTGAAATCAAGATGCGACAACATGCACAATTATACTTAATATTCCAAAAATTAGACAAGATGATACGTGACATATAACCATAGAATTTCACATGCAACAACTATCCATTATTATAATTATGTTCCAAACACAACATCATATCCATTAGTATCCATGACATTATAAGAAAATGCGACAATATAGAAATTAAGCTAAATTGGCGCTATACGCCTAAATGTCCACATATGTCTAATAAGATCAAATATCTAAATATAATGTCCAAGATATAACCAATCACTATCAAAACATGTCTATGAGCAAAGAAACAACAAGCTACTAAGCTATAAAAAGTGTGGGCACTACATAACCCTAAGATTGAGCCTCTCATGAAGAGGGAGTTATCCAAAATTATTGAGTCAAAAATAATATCTACCATTTATTACTCCTCTTGGGTGGTGAATTTGGTCCATTTTAGGAATAAAAATGGAGAAATGATACTCTATGTGGATTTTAGGGACCTACAAAGGGATTCATTAAAATATCATCATCCTCTACCTTCCATGGAGAAAATATTTCAAACAATGGATGGATTTGAAATCTTCTCCATGTTTGATGGCTACTTAGGTTTAAATCATATTAAGATAAAATAGGAGGATCAATTCAAACCTATGTTCAAAACCAAGTGGGGAACATACGCATATCATAAAATGCATTTTGATTTGTCAAATGTGGGTGCCACTTTTTAGAGGGAAATGGACATTGTTTACTGTGGAATCATCAACTAGTTCATCCTTGTCTTCTTGGATGATATCATAGTCTTCTCAAGGAAAGGACAACATCACTGGAGGATTTGGAGAATTTTTTTAGAGATTTATAGAATTTTGAGTGTCTTTAAACCCCCAAGAAGTGCACTTTTGTAGTTCTTAATGGTAAATTGTTGGGTCAGATTATTTCAAAGCATTGAATCACAATTGACCCAAAAGAATCACTGCCATTCTTTCTCTTTCATTTCAAACTCGTAAGAATCCCCTCTAGTCCTTTCTAGGAAAGATCAATTTTTAGGAATTTCATTCCTAATTTTGTAGGATTAATTAGACCCATCACCTTGATGTTGAGGAAGAACATAGCTTTCGAATGGACCCTTGAAGGAAGAGAAAGCTTTACTAAGAGCAAATCGGTGATATACTAAGTGCCAAAAATTATCAATATATAATTTGAAAAATATTTCATCCTTTATGTTTATTGTGTGGATATTAGTGTAGCCACGGTTCTCACTTAGAAAAATAATGAAGAATTGGAGCATCCTATAGCCTTTTTAACTAAAAATGAAAGATTTCAAGATCGAGTATAGTGATCTAGGAAAGTAATTTTTGCCATCTTTCGGGCTATCAAGAAATTAAAGCCCATGCTAGCTACCAACCACATTAAAGTTATATTATCACTTCCTAGTGTGAAAATTTTCATCATGGGGGAAAAATTAGTGAGAAAAGAGATAGATGGGTGAAAAAATTATGGATTTTTATGTGACCATTCAAGATAAAAATTTGGTGAGAGGAAGATCACTATGTGAGAAATTTTCCTTATATTCTCAAGACAATTATGAATCTTCCTTCTTTATGGAGGAAAAGAAAGCACAATCTGTAGAAAATTCACTAGACTTGTAAGGTCCTCAACTAGAAAATCTGTGAAGTATTATGAACTTTTGTAGAAGATTGAGGACCCATGGGAAAAAGGAATTCAACTTGGCCAAAATAATTGGATTAAAAAATGGAAACATTTTTTAGAAAGCGGGGTTATCCTCCTAGTTTGAGCAAGGAAAAAGAAGACATCTCAAGTTACAATCAATTCCTTATGTATTAATCGGTGGAATTATTTTCAAAAGTAATATGGATGTTGTTTTTCTAAGATTCATTAATGGAGAATAGATAGATAGAGTCTTAGTGAAATTTCATGATGGATTCATTCTCTCGTGGAAATTTCTTATCCAAGGCTCAATGATTAAAATTGTAGAGAAGGATACTTTTGTCCCATTGTGTTTGTGGATGCATATCAATAGGTTAAAAATGTAAAGAATGTTCCTTTTTCACTGGTAAGAAAAAGATGGAGGCCCTTCCTCTTCATCCTATTCAAGCGGATGAACCATTTTCTCAGTGGGGACTTGATTTCATTGGAATGATCAATCCTCCTTCAAGTATGAGTCACAAATTATTTTTGATAGAAATAGACTACATCAATAGGTGGACTAAGGCCATTCTACTCAAGGAGATTAGTAAATAAGTTATCTTTGACTTCTTGGAGGATCTTTGCAACAAGGTTTAGTTTACTCAAACCATCATTCATGATAATGTTAAGGCATTCTTAGGTTCCAATATATTAGATTGGGCTCTTAGACAAGGAGTTTACTTGAAGACTTATTTCAATTACTACCTATAAGGTAATGGTTTGGTAGAATAAACTAACAAGAACCTAATTAGGATCATGAAGAGGACTATGGTGGTCAATCAAAGGAAGTGGCATACTAGATTAAATAATTCCATTTGGTTTAATAGAATCACTTCAAAGAAATTAATTATAAATTCCCCATTTTTCCATGTATAATATAGATAAGCTAGACTCCCATTGTGACATGAGTTACCCTCATTAGATTTGGATCAATAGTTTGAATTTGAGGTGCATATCAAGGAGAAATAAAAATGGTAGAATTGATAAATCTTGTAGAACTAAGACAATGTGTCATGAATAAGCTAGAGAAACAAGAATTTTCAACCAAACAGGATTTGAAAATAGAGCTAAATGGCATGATTTCAAAACAAGTGATATAATACTAGGTGGGATGCGCAGATAGACCTAAACTAGGGAGACACTCTAAGTTTGATAAACTTTGGAGTGGGCCATGCATCATCACTTCTTGTATAGAAACCAACTCCTTTGAGTTTTATAATATTGATGGAGAGGTATTACAAATCTCATTCAATGGGATTTATCTTAAACACTCCCATTGAGGTGTCCCATTACATTTTGTAAATAGTTATTTTTGTGTGTTTTTAGAAATTTTATCCTTTTGGTTATGTGTTGATAACAAATTGAGTGCTTTTCCTCAGTCCTTGTGGTGATATTATTTGTTTTTAATAATTTCTTGTGCACTCTCTACATGTTTCACTTAAAGAATGTATGATCTTCCATTTTGTACATAAGTTTTGGGGCCACTTGCATTCATATGTGGATTATCTCATAATGTGTTTCATGGTAGGGAATCAAATAGTTGGAGCATATTTTAGTGTACATTCTTTCAAAACTCTAGAGATCATATTCAATCAATGATTAAGTTTATGTAGAACCAAAAGACACATTCTAAAATAAAAATTTGAGATTAGTTTTCAAGGTTATTCTTTACTCCATGCCCAATGGATGCTTTAAGGAAACTGGTCTTCATCATCTAGTAGGAATATATCCCCTAAAGGGTGCCAAAATGTTATCTAAAACTACACCCTATGTAATTTTTAAAATCTTATCAAATGGAATTATGCATTTTTTTTATTAAGAAAAGATGCAAGACACTGATTCAATATTCTATGGGATTCATGAAATTAGTGTTTTACGGGCTCTCCTAACCTATAAAGCAAGGGAATGATAAATCCGACACTTGGGTGGATCTTTATGAAGTTAGTGTTATGTGTAAATTGTTATACCTCGAATGCACTAAGGAAATTAGTCCCTTGTGGGTTGAATTCAAGTTAGAATGTCATAAATTTGCTAACCCATTTGAAGGTTAGAGAAATTAGATAAGTTAAAAATACGAGGAATAAGGAAATGATAAGGAAGTTAGTTCTTCAAATAACCAAATAATAATGTCACATGGAATTGAAAATCATAGAGTCCCACCGAGTTAGTAAATTCCACGAAACCAAGCACCAAGCACAAGTCCACCAAGAGGAGAAGACACTAAGCATAAGGGAATAAGTTTGGAGTGTCACATGGTAGTTGAATAAAATTTATGAGTGTCTAAGTTCAAAATCCATGGAACATAACTTAGTGTTCCACGAGTTTTCTAATATATAGTTTTTATGGATTCTCACAAATTCATGGAACAAAGGAAAATGGTCATCATGTTAAAATTCACAAATAAGAGAATAAAGCCTTTGTGGGTGTTTGGAAGACTTCCGCACATCAAGGTAAGAAATGTAGAAAGTTGTGAGGGTCTGCAGAAGGGAAAGAAATACGAAAATCCATGGGACAAGGCAATAGTCTTCTGCGCAAGTTTTGAGTACAAAGGAAAATGTCACGAAAGGTCTCAAATCCATACCCGAATCTAAACAAAAGCATCAACTACTAAAATTTAATGAAGCATGGCATCCTTCTACGTAGTATGATGGCATACAATTGAATCAACGGGTCATTTTTTTAGTGTTGGATTTCATCTAAGGGTGCCCATGTATGTACTATAAGTAAACTCTGCAAGAAATCATGTCACCCATACTTATTTATAATGTTGTTAGGGATTACATTCCCTCCTGAAATCCTTTCTTCTTTCTCCTCCCTCTCTTTCTCCTTTCCATGAATTGTATAAATAAAATTTCTTATGCAATTTGTAGGGTTCTTCTCCCATTTTCCATTGTAATTTTGGGATCTTCCTGTGAATGTGAATCTTGAAACTTATTAATGGAGATATTGCTACCTCAAATCTATATATAAGATGTAAAATATTGATTAATGCAAGTTTGGTTTATATATTTCCTTTAAATAATATGTGTTTGGTGTGAATATTCTACACTCTTATGTATTTCATGTTCTCTTACATGTTTTCATTGGAGCTGTGTGCGTCCTTAAGATCCCAATCTTTTGATCTTGCATATGTTTCATTTGGAATAGGAAAATGTACACCTTCTTTTGGTGTGATCAATGCCCCTTTATTTTATTTTTATTATCTCTTGTATCTCTCTCTCCCTGGTCACTTGGAAATATTAGTGTACGATTAGTTGTAGGAGTAGTTTTAGTATTAGAAGTAGGTTGTGTCTTATGGGTTTCCCAATCTACGGAACATAGGAATCTGATCTTCTCCATAGGTATGTATCAAGCTACAAGTCCCACACTTGGATACAGTCCCATGTTTCCTCAAAATTTTGGATCTTCCATGGTTTAGAGAAGGGTTCCATTTTGGGCTCCAACAGTTCATAAATCTATGCAATAAGATACTCTCAATAACACACTAGTACATAAGGCTAATGATTTTCTTTTTATGAATGAAATATTCAATATTTAAAGACCATAAAAATTATAATAAGATAATAGATAATAGTATGCTAACCAAATCCATAAAAAAACATTTAATGAGGTTTTGGAAAAAAACAATGACAAAAGAAAGGGAGTGATAACTAACATAAACAATATGCAACTACACACCTTAATGGATGATTTTTGAATTTCATTTTTTTGAAAGAAAAATAATATAAATTTCCCACCTCATGGTGTGTATGGAAATGACATAAGGGAAAATAATTTTGGTTGTGATTTGCAAAAAAATCCATTGATTTTGGTAGTTAAACGTAGTAAAAAAACACATAATTTTCATGGAAATTGGTAATGATTTGTAAAAGGAAAAATGTATCATAAATTACAAAACAATATTATCTCTAATACAAAAATGATTCATTTAAAAATGAAAAACAAAATGAAACATACCAAACCAAACTTATTTAACCCTTAAATAAATTTTGGGTCATTTTAATTAGGTTTAGATCAGATTAGAGTTAATTGCATATCTTACAAATATGTTAAAAACAAAAATAATAAATCAGATTTGTAACTAATATCATATATAAATAACATGCATATACCAACCAACCTAACATGTTGGAAGCTCAAATAGATGTATACACACATTTATCTAATTACATATGACTTCTTGAGAGATATGGGACCGTAAAATAGTGAAACTGGAGGGTATAAATCTAAATGACCCTCAAAATGGAATGTGACTATGTATCCACCTAGGGTGAGACCGTACCCAAATACCGGACCATACTATACATCCCTAACCCTATTGTATGGTCTTGGACCTACTCTAAATTGTTTTTATAACTTTTGGTGATGTTTTCCTTCTGGATTTTTGTCACATTCAAACCCTCATTGTTGCACATGAAACAAGGCTCTCTATGTGGACTAATCATCATCTCAAACCCTATCCATAGATGAAGAGTCATGAAAAATAAATATTAGAAGGATTTTGGGCTCCACTTTGCACCATTGACATTGTGACTACTCTAAAGAGGCCTCAAATTGTAAGTCTTTATCCACCTAACATGTGATATATATATATATATATATATATATATATATCAATCAAATTTGGAATTTACTTTTGATCATGATTTCTTTGACTTCACTCTTGATAAAATAATTGGAGAGAGGATGTTTGAATTCATGTAGATGAGAGATATGACTACCTTGACCTAGTTTTTAGCTTCATACCTGATGTGGGTGCTTCCCTAATGATTTTAGATGTGGCAATGTGATATTTATGGATCTTAGGATGTATTTTGTAAGTGTGTGAAGTGAGTGATCTAGTGCATTACCTTAGGAGTTCATGGTTGGAAAATGAATTAGTGTTTACTTGCTTATGTAGGGTTCATAGGACGACCTAGATGAAGTAAAATGCCCGACAAAAATATCAATTTGAAAGTAGAGTTGAATGACATGTTGGTCCAAGACCCTACATAGATGGGTCAGGACTATATACAAATTCTGGCCAAACTATACGGTCCTAACCTTGAGTAGGAAATATGCCACATGAAGTTTTGGAGATGATAAATTAGTGTTTTGATATTGATTTTATGTACTATATTCTCATAATGTGTTGACATGTCAGTGTACAAGGAATCAAAACTAAATAATGGACCTCAAATTTTTTGAAAGGGAATGATGAAGTTATATTTATCATAGAAAGAGTCATAGTTGAATCAAGAGTTGATAAAGTGTAAATTACCAAATTTGAGTGTCTACATGTCCCCCCTTTAATTATAAATTTTAAATTGCATGCTTAAAGGAAATTGTACTTGAGTGTGTAAACACACTTTTCCTTTTCTTGAATGTTTTCTTTGTAGTTGCATTTTTATGCTTAGTGTTGGCATGATCCATAATGTAACCTACAAAATAGAGTGTATCCAATTTCCATTATAGAGAATTGACCATAACTCAAATAAAACATGTAGTAGAAGAGTTTTGCATTTGCATATATGTGAAATAAAAATATGTAAACAAGGAATTAATACACATGCTTTGTTTTTGCTTATAATTTTGTATTATTTGAACTTCATTGAAGGATTATGAGTGATCAGTCCCCATTATGTGTCGAGAAGAAACTAGAGTGTTAGTTGTATGCAAACTAACATGGAAATGTGCAAGAGGAAGAGAGAAGAAGAAAGAGATAAAAATATTAGGTGTATACATACTAATCGATGGATCTAGACCTGATTTTTTAAATAAGGAAATACATTAAAAAAGAATATGTACCCCAAAACTCTCCCCATATGCTAATACGAACTAAGCATGAGTTGAATAATTGTTGAGAATGTGCTAACAATGTTGATTTAGGAAGGATTTTTATGCCCCCATTCTTAAAAATGATCTTGAAGCTAAGTATTGATGTGAAGAAGGAATGAAATAGTTTCATGCCCCCATACTTGAATAGAGTATTTTGGATGTGAAAATATATGAAAAAACCTTTATACATAGGTGAAAAACAAAAAATGTTGGAAAAATTACTAAAATTTACCCTAGTCAAAAATGTGTGGGAGGTTAGAACCTGGGGGAAAGAATTGTACGGTTCTTAAAAAATCGTACAATTTTGACCATGTGCCGAGTTTTCTAAAATTTTGTGTATGAATGCATTTCTAGGTGTATGTACCCTTTTTATACCTTCCTTTTCCCAAAAAATTATGTCTAATGTAGAATTTACCTAAATAGATTCCCCTCTTTTGATTTATGTATGAAAACCATGTTGATCATGTGGCACAAAATAAATAGACGTGTACTGCTAAAAAGACTTCGAGAAGTGGTGTAGAGTGTTGAAGAGGTTGTTGTACGCACCCAAAATTGCATAGGTGCCACATTGAGGGTATGCTAAAAGTATCTAATGATGATTTTATCTTTCCTAGAACAAATTTTGAAGTTCATATCCTTTCCCTTTCTATTAGCATGTTTGTTTTGATTTACTTATCCTTGTATTAGATTTTTCTATCTTCTGAGCCATTTTCTACTTATTGTGAGGTTGTCGTAACTTTAAGTCACATAACCATAGGTCTACCTAATCTAGTAGTTATGTGCCCATTTAAACCAAAGAATTTGACCTATTTTATCACAAATCATGTCTCAAATTTTTGAGTATCTTTCTCTCGTTTCTTGACCATTTCACCTTATTTGTCACTTGTTGGATACATATGGAGCTCCTTTTCTCTATTTACTATTATTAGAAGTTGAATACCCCTTCTTAGGATGATTTGAAAATTTTTAATCGCTAAGTGTGTTAGAATTATTCACCGAAATATTCCTTACTTGTGTCACTACCAACTCGAGTCACCAAATACTCTCAATTGCTTGATACCCTCCTTTTGGGTGGTGGACAAAACATACACCAAAGCCTCATACGCTTCCTCATTACTGGTATAGGAGAACTGGAAATAGATTGATGAGAGTATTTTCTTACCAGTTGGGGATATTAGGCACACTCCGGCTCCCGATCCGTTCTTTCTTTTAGCCCCATCAAAATGTAGGGTCCATATTGGAGGATTCCCGAGAGAGTTTCCTTCCCATTCATCATGCCCCTTCTCCACCTTTGGGATTGTGGGATTTTCATTGAAAATGACGTAAGTTCCCAAAAGGTTCTCCAAGGGGGATATTAAATAGATGATCATTGTTCTAAGGCTCCCCATATTCTACATACAATTATTCTTCCCTAGTGATCATAGCATGAGAGGCCTCGAAGCCGGAAGGAACTTAAATGTCTGCTGTTATATGCTCCTTTCCCCAAAATTATTTCTCGATGTAGAATTTCCTAAATAGATTCCCCTCTTTTGATTTAGGAATGAAAACCATGTTGATCATTTGGCACAAAATAAATAGACGTGTACTATTAAAAGAGACTTCGAGAAGATGTGTAGAGTGTTGAAGAGGTTGTTGACGCACCCAAAATTGCATAGGTGCCACATTGAGGGTATGATAAAAGTCTCGATGTTGATTTTCTATTTCCTAGAACAAATGATGAAGTTCATATCCTTTCCCCTTTCTCTTAACATGTGTGTTTCGATTTACTTATCCTTGTCTTAGATTTTTATATCTTTCTGAGCCATTTTCTACTTATTGTGAGGTTATCGTAACTTTAAGTCACATAACCGTAGGTCTTCCTAATCCTGGTAGTTATGTGCCCATTTAAACCAAATAATTTGACCTATTTTTTCATACACATGTCTCAAATTTTTGAATATCTTTCTCTCTCATTTCTTGACCATTTCACCTGATTTATCACTTGTTGGATACATATAGAGCTCCTCTTCTCTGTTTACTATTATTAGAAGTTGAATACCCCTTCTTAGGATGATTTGAAACTTTTTAATTCCCAAGTGTGTTAGAATTCTTCCCTGAAATATTCCTTACTTGTGTCATTATCAACTCTAAGTCACCAATTACTCTCAATTTCTTGATACACTCCTTTCGGGCAAGTGGTGGACAAAACATACACCAATGCCTCATATGCTTCCTTTTATCAGACAGAGAACTGGAAAAAATGACGAGAGTATTTTATTACCAGTTGGGGATATTATTCACACTCTGAATCCCGATCCATTCTTACTTTTGGCCCCATCAAAATGTAGGGTCCATATTGGAGGATTCTTGGGAGAGTTTCCTTCCCATTCATCATGCCCCTTCTCCACCTTTGGGATTGTGGGATTTTTGTCAAAAATGATGTAAGTGCCCAACCTGGTGGAATCAAAGTTCCCAAAAGGATCTCTAGGGGGATATTAGATAGATGATCATTGTTATGAGGCTCCCCATCTTCTACATACAATTATTCTTCCTTGGTGATCATAGCATGAGAGGCCTCGAAGCCGGAAGGAACTTGGTCCGTTATATGCTCCTTAGAGAGGGGTTCTAAAAGACCTTCATTTTGGACCTATACTTGGTTTGTAGGATTAAATGGGACCAATCCAGAGACATATAGCCTCCAATCTTAGCTGTGAAATCATGGGAGAGGAAAATCTCGAAGACTGGTGGGATGTTAATCACCATGATATCTTGTCCAGACAATTATATTCGGGTAGGAATAGAGCTGTAATGGGAGTCCCTTGATAATCCCAATGGTTTGAATAGAATTCCCATCCAGTTACATAAATCATTTCTTCAAGGGTTCATACTGAATTCCCAAAGCATCTATAATTTCTTAGGGCATGACAGTAGTGCTTGCACCAGATTCTATTATGCAGTTAGGTAATGATTTCTTGCCTATAATAAGAGTAAAAAAGAAGGGATTGGGCCTTGGTTTACTACACTATCCCTTTTGGTTCAACAATATGGTCTCTTTAGGTACTCGGGAGACTTTGAACCGTCCCTTCTCCATGGTTGTGATGGTCGGATCATTGTTTGGTTTGAGCGCCTCTTAGAGAAACTTATTTTCTTAGGGATATTTAGAAGTTCCCACAATTATGTATTAGTTGGCACATTTTTAAGATGTTGGACTACATTGATGGGTCCAAGTGGTGATGATTTAGGAGATGGCTGATACTTCATCCTTTATTTATCGAGGTGATGGGTATCTTGATTCTAGTAAATTTTCTTTGGAGCTTCCCTCATTGTAATTGGTGACGGCATGTTCACAATGTTTGAAGGCTCCTTGCATGTCTTATCGTTAAACTTGGAGTTAGTGCATATGCTTTAATGATTCTCTTCTTGAAGCGAGTGTTATAGTTAAACTGAATAGGTTTCGAGATAAATACTTCATTTATAAATACAAACTCCTCCCCTTCTACCCAAGAGAAAAGGGCATGTTCTGGTGTGATCTTTGCTTCTTGTTCCAAGGACATTCCTTGAATCTGGGATGTGAAAGAGGTTTTTGGCTCTCCTGCAGTTGATGAGGTCCAGACGTACATGGATCATAACCTTCTCTTGATCGTTATTTGGCCACCCTCTGTTGTAAGTTCCCTTGGGGGAAATCCCTGAAATATGAGAATTATTTCAAGGGAAGCACCAAGCGTTGGGGTCTTTAGCCAGATGGTTCTATCTAGGGACCATTTCTCTCCCGCTATTGGGAGGAATAGTCCAAGTGGCGTTGGTATAGGACTAATTGATTTGATGGCTTTGCAGTTGGTAGTCTCTGAGTATTCTGGTATTGAGTGGGATAAGTGGGTCTGCTACCTTAGAAATTTTGATAATTTTTCCTTGGATAGGCCACCTAGTTCCTTTTAAGGTTCACTATCTTGTTAGAAATGTTTCTCAGAATATTTCTCATCTCATCCATCTTAGGAGAAGAAGATGAGGGTGTGGTAGTAGAAGTTGGAGCCGTATGAGTAGGTGGGTAGTTATATAAGGATGTAGGGACTTGAGCAGGGTTTGGTATTTATGCTTTTGGAAAGGGGGCTATCTCGGGATTCATTAGTAAAAGATTTCGGGAGGAGTTTCCCAACATCTATTAAATTATTCTCAGCTTGGACCACAATGCTATAGGCTCGTGGAAAGGAATCCCCTCTCAATGATTGAATCATCACCAAAATATCTAAATTTAGAGATTTTAAACAAAAGACAATAGCCATACCTGTGGGTAGCCTTCCAGGTGGAATCCTCTAGCAGGTCTTATGGAACCTAGTGTTAAAATCTGTCATTAACTCTTACGAGAGCCTTTTTGAAACAAATCGCCATTGTTGTAGGAGTAATGACATATACCCCTTGTTGTTGCACATTGTTAATAATTCCCCTCCTAATTGGTCCCATGTACCAATAGTATTAGGGGTTAAGGATCGGTACCACTCTAGGGCCTTTCCCTTAAAGGAGGTAGCCAAAAATCAAGGTGATGTCTTGCTCACTTATATACTGCACTGCACATATTTCTTCTATGTCTTGGAGGTGTTCCTCAGGGGTTTTGAAGTCTTCTCGCTATATTTGGGAATAGGGTTCCACATCACCGGGGGCGTGGGAAGAATGAGTGGGCTTCCTTGATCCCAAGAGACAAACTACCTTGGAGGTGGGGGTTGAAGATGAGCCATGGAAATGGGTCTGAGAGTTCTAGTTGACTGTGTAAAAGGCCTACCTAGCGGAGGTGTTGAGAGAACTCTATTCGAGAGGAGATGGGGATCTCTAGATCTATCGACCTCTCTTGTTGCATGGTGGAGATAGCTATAAATATTCAAGCACACCTTCCTCCCTCACTCTCACCCTCATTTGCATTCAGCAATTGTAATCGCGAGATCACTTGAATACTACTAGGATTAGTAGATATTTGGTAATGGAAATCTAAATGTGTAGATGTTTGTCCCACCAGGCATGCCAGGAAAAATGTTGATGATTATCCTTGCGGATGGACTATTAGAGTCATAGGAAACCTTAGGTTAGTGGGACGTGCACCCTAAGGTGACCTCTAGGTTTTAAAGAAGTTAGTTTTTCTCTGTTGTATGAGGTAAAGTTAGGAGAAATATGGAAAGAAACATAAAACTTAACGGGGGCCGATGCACCAAGATAAATCCAACAGAAGGAGAAATGTCTAGAGAGTTTGATCAAAATAGTTCGAAGAGCGTTAAAGCATGATCTACCTATTTATCGATACCTTAGATTTAAATCAAAGTTGTAAAAGGGGAGTGGAAAACACAACAGACACAGATAAAAGATAAGTCAAAATCTAAGGGCATATAGCATGATAAATTGTATAACTTCCTAACATCTGTAGTGCCCCACCTTGGGACACCGGAAACCATACCAATGTGTCACTAAAAAAATTTGGGTAATTTTTTTAAAGTGAAACTAAAATAATACTAATGTCTACTTCATTGTTTCTCGTTAATAATTTATTTATTCTAATTTAATTTACCCAAAATTAAATAAACACTAGCCCAATAATAATTTAATTATTTTATCCTATAATAAGTTACTAGGGTCACCATAATAAGTCTACACACCTTATAATTTAATTAGTTTCCACCTTTTGTTTATTAACTTGCCCACACACCCTTTATTTTATTTCCCATCCCATTATAATTACCCATGACCCAAAGTATGTAGGGTTAATTGTGGACCCTAGGATCAAAGAGATCTTAGCCCTTGATCTAAATTTTTCCCTAAGGATGCCCTAAATTATCCTTATCTACTTATTTTCTTTCTTTTCCTCATTTTGTTTTGCCTTGTCATTTGTAGGATGCTTGAAGAGCCATGGAGCTTGATCTCATGGAGTAAATGGATATTGTCCTTATAGTCTCCTTATTGCTATTTGTTTTGTTTTGTAATTTATACCAGATGCATCCTCTGGTTTGCTTTGTGAACACCCAATATCAATTATTTGATCTTAATTTGTAGTGAAGGCAACTCTACCTATTTATATATTTAAGAAATCCAAAATGAAATAAACATCAAGAAAATCGAATAAAAATGGTAGTTTTTAAAGGATTTTTAGGGAGTGGATCTAGTGTGGCCACATTTTTAGAGAGGGCTTGGTACGGTTTAGAGAGAGGAGGGTCTATGCGAGGGAAGGGTTGCATGGAGAGCGAGGGGAGAGAAGGTAGAGTGGGTTGCAGAGGTGTGGCGGAGGACGATAGGGTGTGGAGCCATGTGGAGGGGGCTTTGTAGAGAGTGGGGATTGGGTAGAGGTTGCGTGGAGGGAGGAAGTAGGGTGTGGTAGTGTGGAGGCATGGTGGGGGGTTTCATGTAGGTTGGGGAGGGCTCTCTTCCTCCCCTATTTCATTTCCTTAGATTGAAACTTGTAAAGTTTTACCGCAATGCTTGTTTCAACTTTTATAGTTATATATATATATATATATTATAGAATATTAACTATATTCAATATATTTAATATCCTTATATTATATATTATATTAAAATAATTTACTAGATATAAAATGTTAAAATATGATTTGTAAACATGTATGCTTTTCTAGTTGAAAATAATGGAATTTTAATGGAAATTATATACATATACATATCAGGTTAAATTATGTATGAATCAACATCACAATAGGGGCTACTTTAAATCTGAAACATTTATGATAAGTTGGTTATAATCACAATAAATCTAACCTATGTATCATCCAAAATGGTCCTCTACAATATAAACTTTTCCATGGGAGAGAAATACTCAATATATATTTAATTTAATGCAAGCACCCATTAACTTTTCCCATGAAAAGAGAGTGTAAACTAATTTCATCTCTTGTATAATGCCACCAAACTTTGCAAGAAGGATAACTATTACAAGTCTAACCATTACTTCCAATAAATCAACTTTCCTTCTCAAATAAATATTACAACAAAGTCTTATTAAAGGAAACATTTATTACAATATTTCATTTCCAAGAAGCTTAAACTCAATATGCAATATATTTCCAAAATACATAACTACTCAAGAAATCCCATTACAAGCTTCTTTACAAGGTTGAAGAGAGATTGCTCAAGCAAACATGACTCAAGTTTACAAGTAATACCAAATACAAAATGGAGAATTTAAAATAAAATTAAAGCTTCCACATTGCAAAATTCTTAAAGATACAATGAGAGTGATGTCCAAAAAAGATGAAGAAGGCAATGAGAAGCCAAGTTTACAAGAGACTCCAATTATCTTCCACTTGAGATCCAACTTCAAATGCTTTCAAAGAACCAACACAAGGAGAAAAATCTTGTTTAATCACCTAACCATTAGGCATCATTACATGCCTTTAAATATTTAAAGACATGATAGCCTCCCCAAGCCCATGGAGAGAGATCTAGCTTCCAAAAAGATTTCACAAGATAAAGGGAGACATAACAACATCATATTTTCATAAATAAATCAATCCAAACACTAAGATGAACACAAAAATTTTGCAAAGAATAAAAGGAGGAGAAACCATATTCTACTTTTGAAATGGGGAAGAGAAGAGAGATATCCAAGGCACCAAAAATGTGGTCCAAACATTGTATTCACAAAAACAAGAATCTTCACAACCTCCTTATTCCTCCAAATCATCAGACCCTCATTATTTCTCCACCCATTCACCAAAATCATTCTTGGGAGGATTTTTAGCCCAATGGGTTTCCTCTCCAAAAATGGGGAAGGGGTTCAAACCATATGATCCACCTTCCACACCTCAAACCATATGAGTGGAGGAAAAAAAAGAACTTACATGGCTTGCCCATCAAGCCATGAGGTTTGAGAGGAAAAATCCCTCTCTCTTCCCCCATAAACTCCAAAATCCATCATTCCATATGATGGATGGAGAAAAATAAAACAACACAAAGCATACTCAACAAATAACAACACACAAGAAATAAAACACACACATTTTAAACAAAACAAGACTAAGATCTAACATAATATAAAACATAAAATGAGCTCAAGGAGCCTACCTCCAAAATCTCTCCAACACTCTATCTTTTCCACTTCCTTATCCAAGTAAGCTCTAGCTCCAAAATCACCAAGCCCCCAAGCAAAAGCTCCAAAAAAAATTCTCTTCTTCCCCATGAGGGAGAATTTGAAGAGAAGCCACAAAATTTCCTCACCAATGAGGGGGTGACATGTGTCACCCCTCTCTTCCCTCCAAGTCAAAGATTCCAAAATAAAAATTAGAAAAGATAAGTTCACTTTAACACTCCCTTCCCAAAATGTCCAAAATGAAAGTAAAACAAGATTGTGCAACTTTTACAAAAACACACATACCAATCCATCTTACATGGATGGTGACCAAAGAGAGTCAAAATGGGAGGAATAATCACTTTATGCCTTGAAATTAAGCCCCTACCTATTAGGTAGGTTCCAAGGGCTTATTTTGATGCTAAGTGAACTCCCAATACAAAAAGGGGTCACTTAAAATGCCTAAAATAGTGAAAATTAGGGTTTGGCACATTTGGGAACTAGTGTAGAGGATGTGCGGAAAACTCAAGGGTTCACATGTGACCTAATCCCCTCTAATTAATACACAATTACCCAAACACAAAATTTAATGCAAGTGGGGACCATTAAGTCCCCAAATCAAGTTTACTTAACAAACTAAAACATCCTAACAAGATTAATTTTACATGACATACTACATTACAAATGAGGGTCACTCATGGTGCCCAAAATAATGAAATCTAATACTAAGGCCTCATACAGTTAACATGGTTAGGACTTAGCCCCATGGGCCACTTGTGCACAATTTATGTAGCCACCTTGAAACCCATGTTCTCCTATGACTTGTCACCTGCACACTCATTGCACACATTAAATGCACCTATCCGATACAATGTAAATCAACTACTAAATAAACAATCAATGAAATATATGATATCCTAACATCATCATGGAATCGTAAGTGTGAAAACATGCTCAATTACACCCAATTTACCATGAGTTAGCCATAGAGATAAATATAAATGACATACATCCATAAAATCTAGACATGCGACTAAGAAAAGTATCCAACATATATCAATTAGGTCCAAACAACATCGTAATAAGTTAGTATCCACAACATCAAATGAAAAGGTGTCAACATACTAATCAAGTCAAATTGGCGCTATGCACCCAAATCTCCATACATGTCCAAGAAGGTCAAATCTCATAACATAATGTCCAAACTATATCAAAATCCTTGTCAAATCATGTCTATGAATAAAGAAATCAATAGGTAATTGAGGCTATAAAAATGTGGGCACTACATCCCCCTCTCCTAAAATTAGACTTCCTCTTAGAAGTCACTGAAAGAGATAGGGATATCTAGCCCTCAATGGAGTAGCATCCTCCCAAGTAGTTGTTGTCTCATCATATCTGTCCCATTGCACTCTAACCTAGTCCAAGTATTGACCCCAAAGGGACAACCTCCAAAGTGTTCAAAGTATACGTATGGGCTCCAATATCCACTGCTCTCCATCCTCTACCTATAATTCGACCAATCTAAAACATGAGAAACATTAGGTACATATCTACATAGTACATAAACATGAATAACATCATGGGACCGTGTAAGGCATGGTGGAAAATCTAGGTGATAGGGAACTAGACTGATGACCTCTAAAATATCAAAAGGCCCCACAAAATGAGGTGAAAGATTAGAACCCTTTCCATAGCAGATTGGGATCTTATGTGGATGAACTCTCAAGAATACTTTGTCACCCAATGAGAAGTGATGATCAGACCTCTTGGTGTCTGCATTCACCTTCTGGCATGCTCTAGCTTGCTCAAGACATTGTCTAATCAGAACAACCTCTTTGCTCCAAGTCCCGTAGGTAAGTGGTCAAAGAATAATCCCATCATCTAGTATGTCCTAACTTAGAGGTGTCTGGAAGGTCAACCATACAAAGACCGGTAGGGGCCATACCGATGGAGCTATGATAGCTATTTTTGTATGCAAACTCGACTAAATGAAGATAATATTCCCACTTATTCTTCTCTTCCATCACATACATCCTCAACATGTCCTCCAGTACCTGATTAACCCTCTCTATCTGTCCATCTATCTCTAGATGATATGCTTGAGCTGAAATTAATCTATGTACCTAGAGCAACCTGAAAGGAAGTCTAGAAAACTAAAGTGTAAATGGTATCCCTGTCATTGATGATGGTCTTCGGAATCCCATGCAATCTAACAATGTCCTCCATAAATACTTTGGCGATGGCCTGTGTATTATAGGTGACCTTGGTTAGTGAGAAATGCATAACCTTGGTCAAATTATCCATAGTGACCATAATGGCATCATGATGATAAGAAGACATAGGGAGTCCTACTATGAAATCCATGGATATCACATCCCATTTCCACTCGAGAATATCATGAGGATGTAAGAGTCCTATGGGATGAGAATGTTCTACCTTGACCCTCTGACACTCAAGGAAACATGCAACAAAATATTCTATCCCATCAAAGACCAGGCCAATAATATAACTCCCTCAGACCGATATGTATTTTCTTCACTCCTAGATGTGTTGCATATGGAGCTCGATGTACCTCTGAAAGGATGAAGCTACGTAGATCACCTAACTTAGGCACATAAATGCGCCTATGGAATTGAAGTAAACCATCTACCTCTAAAATGAACCCCGAGAATCCAACATCATCATCTAACACCCTCATAAAACCTGTCCTCTGGAAGATGCTCAAGAATCCCACTTCTCAAATTTGACTGCAATGTCAATGAAGCAAGTACATGTCATCATCTACTAAGTGCATTTGTAATGACATTTTCCTTTCCTTTGATATACTGCACCTCCATGTCGTACTCACATAAGAACTCCATCCAATGCCACCGGCAAGCATTAAGGTTCAGATGTGAGAAGATATGCTACAAGTCATGATAATCTATCCTTAAAGTGAAAGGTCTACCTAAAAAGAAATGATCTTTGACACACAAGAACATGAATGACTGCTACAAGCTCTAAATCATAGGTAGGATAGTTAAGCTCATAATATTTGAGCTTACGTGACTCAAAGGCAATAACTTGATGCTCCCTGCATCAAAAATGCTTCAAAACCTCTAGTGATGCATTAGTGCAAACAAAAAATCCTCTATCAAGTTTAGAACTCGCTAAGATTGGTGTCATGGTTAACCTTTCCTTAAGAAATTGAAAGGCATGCTCACACTTCTCTGACTAATCAAACTTATTTCCTTTTCTCTTAAGGGAATTAATAGGGTCAGAAATCCTAGAAAAATATTGTACAAACATGTGGTAGTAACTTGCTAAACCCATAAAACTCCTCACCTTAGTGATTGATGTGATTACGCCAATCCATAATAGTTTGTATCTTATAGAGATCTACTGAGACACCCTCTCCTGATAAGATGTGTCCCAAGTACTAAATCTCTATCTGAAATAAGTTGTATTTTTCCAAGTTCCCAAACAACTTTTTCTCTCTCAAAACCTATAGTACTTGTCTCAAATTCTCCTCGTGTTCCTCCTCGGAATGAGAATAAATCAATATATCATCTAGGAACACTAAGACAGAACAATCCAGAAGGTCACGAATACTCCATTCATGAGACTCATGAAGACAAAATGACAGTGGTATTAGTCAAACCAAATGGGACAAATACAAAATCATAATGCCCATAACATGTGTGTAAGGATATCTTATAAATGTCGACATCGAGAAATATGCAATCGATGATAAATCGACTTGAGATCAATTTTGGAGAACACTCTCACTCCCCACATCTGATCAAATAAGTCATCAATCCTAGGGAGTGGGTAATGGTTCTTTATCGTGACCTTGTTGAGCTACTTGAAGTCTACACAAATTTTGAGAGAATCAGCCTTCTTCTTCACAAATATGATGGGTGCTTCCCAAGGAGATACACTAGGACAAATGAGATGCTTCTCTAATAACTCCTCTAACTGAATCTTGAGCTCATGGATCCCTGGAGTAGTCATCGATAGGGTGCCCTAGAAACTAGTGTAGATCTTCACACTAAATCAATGGGTAAATCCACCTCTTTGCAAGGTGGTAACCCTAGAAGCTCGCATGGAAACACATCCGCATACTCCCTCAAAACTACATGATCATCCAAGGGTGAATTCTTTAGAACACTCTCATCACTAATAGTGATAAAAACAACTAACAACCTTTACACATGCTCGCTTGATTTTCTTAGCCAAGATCATGTAAAAAGAGATAGGCCTTTACATCCCTGATAGCATAACTACACTCCCAAGATCATCCTGGAACTCAATGACCTTATTCTTACAATCTACCTTAGCCCGATGAGCCTCGAGCCAATCCATACCCAAAGCTACCTGATAGGATCCTAGGGGATAACTTAGAGGTCAAGTCTAGTGGAGAGGGATCCTAAATAAAGTACACAACTCTCCACATATGATTCCACAATGATTTTGGCCCCAAAGGCCAGCTCAACCTACCAACTATCTAGTTGCCTAGCCACCACTAGCCCACACTGGTCTACTACAGAAGGAGATATAAAAGAATCAAGCACTTTGAATCAAAGAGTACTGAGACAGAAATACCCTTGATAGTACCTATCATCTCAATAATCGTGGCTCGATGCTTTTCCCGGAGGTTGTCAACCACCGCATATACATGATGGGCTTATCCCATGTCACGTAACATTTATTCAGATCTAGGAGCTCTCTACACATCCATGGTAGCAGGTTTTTGTGGACACATACGCACATAGTGATTAGGAGACCCAAAAAAAACATCCTCTTGTACCCCTCTAAGATGGGGTCCCTCATGTACTCTAGTAAAATGGTCATGTCAACCCAATCCTAACAGAGACTATAGCGTACGAGATGGATGTACCTACTAAGTAACCTATCTCCTATCTCTGGCTCCATCGAAACCTTCTCTAGTACCACCTCTCTATAAGCTCGAGTCCTGCTGCAGCCCTCTACTTCTAGTGGCTCGATGTTGTGTGTGTTTCGTGGATGTGGTGGAGCCCTTGATACTGCTGGTGGAGGCCAAAATCCTCCTCTAAGGGGTGGTACTATACCCCATGACCTCTAACTCGAAAGGCTTATATCCTATCCTAAAAATTTCTCTTGTTCCTATCTCGGTGCTCCTATGCCCTGGTCCTGTTCTCCTTAGCTAAGTAGGCCTTCTCAAGTGTGGGAGGAGATAACATCCTAACTACTCCTGTTATGTCTACATTTAGGCCCTAAATAAACCTGTTAACCTGTAATTTTTCATCTTGTAGGTAGTCCACATACTACAGAAGATCTAGGAACCTGCTCTCATATTGTGCCACTGTGTCAGAGCCCTGTCATAAGTCATGAAACTCATCAATTCTCTTCTTCACGAAATTATTTGACATATAACAAGCCACGAATCACTCCTCAAACAACTCCTAGGTTACTATCTCTTCAATCAAATGGATCTTTTTCTCCTCATTCCTCCACCAAATGCCTGTTGTGTCTTGGGGGAGTCAGATGGTGAACTCAGCTTTGACATTTCTCTCATAAGAGTGCAATAAAATCATCTATCAAGGCCAAGTATCCATGACTTGGCCCCAAATCCATATGTAGAGTTGGTGTATATAGGTGGATGCAAGTGAAGAATATCCCTAATCACACTTCCTGTGTCATGATCCCGACACTGCAGCCTAACAGTGAATGGGGTCATTCTATCTCCATATGGTTCCCTAAAGATGTGTGAAAAGATATGATGGTACGATACCACCCTCTTGTGGTGAATGAAAGGGCTACGCGACCTCTCCCACCTCAGGGTATCATGCTCTAGTGGCTCTGAGTGTGCGTCCTCACCTATCGGCTCCTCGTCTCCTAACTAGATATCCTCCTATCTCACCTCTTGTGGTGGTGGAAGATGCTCCTACACAACATTGATCAACTATGAAGAGCCTTTGAGATCCGAGGTCCTTAACTTGGGTGCTCATAGTTCAGGCGTAGGTGAACTACGTCCCAAACCCCTAATTGATCATCATCTCATGGGTGCCATCCTATGCACGAGGTAAGAAAAGAGTTATTAAATTATAATGATTGTGGAAATGTTTTAATTATTTTAGTTTTAATGTTTTACCTAGAGTGTCCGCATGTGTGAATCTGTTAGCAATTTAACTTACCCTGAAAGATAAGTCAAATGAGGTCAGACAAATTTTTTTAAGAGATCCCCTGTATAATGAATTTCCAAGTCTTAGAGTCTAATTGTTAGATTTTGAATTTTCAGAGTTTTCATTTCGGAAGTTTTTCCAAATCTGAAAGTCTAAATTTTCAGGTTTTTAGGTTTTGGAATTCAGAGTTTTCTTTCGAACATTTGGTGTTTTGGTTTCATTTTTTCTGAAGTCTAAAATTCTGAATTTTTAGACTTTTGGGTTTCGGAACTTTTCATCACCAATTCACATTTTTTTCCAATTTCCCCAAAGTCTAAAATCCTGAATTTCAAATTTTTTGACTTTTAGGTTTTTGGGTTTCGAACTTCAAAGTTTTTTTTGAGCATTTATTTCTTCACCAAACCCATACGGATTGGATTTTTTCCATAAATGTCAGGGTTTTCTATTTAAACTCGATTTTCTACGGTCATTTTCACCTAAAAATATCTTTGACATCCCCTTTTCTTGTCTTTTTCGATTTCCTTTTCAAGGTATGTTATTTTTTTAAATTTCTTTTTGGTTTTATCTTTTCTTTTGTTCTCGTCTTCCCATTTTCTTTCCTTCTTGTTTCTTCATGTCTTTTTGAATAATAGACTTCCCATTCACCATGTTTTTGTTTTTGAGTTATCTCTAGTTTCTTAGGTTATTCACAAAATCATCTTGAGGTAGATCTCAGGTTTTTGCAGAGTTGCTAGTTTGTCTTTTTCAGAGAGAGCGTTTTGGGGAAACTCACTTTAGAGAAAATTACTTGAAATTTTGGGAAACTCACTTCGGGAATCATGGGGGACTTCTGAGAGAAAAGAATTTCAGAGATTTACAATTCAGAGAAAGCGTTTTGAAGAATTTCTTCAGAGAAAATCACTTCGGAGTTTTGGGGAAACTCACTTCAGAATTTCCATTTCAGAGATTTTTTTGGGAAAATCACTTTGGAAAACTTTCTTTTGGAGGTTTTCATTTCGGAATTTCGGATACTCTCATTTCAGCATTTCTTTTGGTGATTTTCTTTTCAGACTTTCAAAGATTGTGACTTCGGAGATTTCTTTCAGAGATTTTCATCCTATAGAATTTCAGAGTTTTTTCTTCTTCGGCTTCCGAAATCCAAAACTTCATGTCTACTTCTACTTCAAAAGAGAAAGAGAAGATGAAATATTCATTCCTTGGATTTGCTCCTCAGTCTTGCCTATCATTTGATCTATGTAATATAGGGATACCGACTTAGGTCGATTGACTTTCAGATTTCTAGAGCAAAGTGAAGGCTCTAACAAAAATCCATGGATGCAGGCAATTTATGATAGTGGGCTTGTCCTTGCGGCTAGTTTTCCTACTTCAATGCATTGTCCTGAGTTTGTTCTAGCTGCATTTTGCCACTTCGAATATCATTCACCTAGATCCTAATTTCTTTGAAGATCTTCTCAGCTACTTGACACTCCAAACTACGCCACTATTTCACCCGAAATCACAATAGAAATTGAACAAGGATTTTGATTCATGTACCAAGATTGCATGAAAATCTACTTGGCCAAGAGCATGGACAAGTTGCCAAAACCTTATACAGGTAGAATTCATCCAAGAAGTCAATGACATAATTAAACCGCTGATCCAAGTCTCGGGCCTCCCAAATTTCCTTCCAAGGAAATCCAAGAGTGGATGTTTTTATACATTGCCACTATTAAGAAGAACAAAGATCTTTTTAGGTGGGGAGATCATATCAATGTAGCTCCATCTATTATCATTTGGGTAGAGTGTCAACCACAAAATCATTCTACATGACATCATTCTTGGTGTACACTGTCACCGCATGGGATATTTTCTGGAATAAATACCAAGGGCATTCAAAGCACATCCCATATTTATGACTTCTATCCCTGACTCACTCTTAGTGAAGGGTGCAAGAAATTTCGATGAGTCAACGATGCTTTTTTTGTAGTCATCCTCTACTACTTTGATAAAGAGTTGTACAATTGGAGAATTTCTAATAAAGCCTTCAAAGAAGTACGGTAATGGGTAGACATCTATCTCCAATTTCCCAATTTCATCTACATTGAATTCTAGGTATCGTTGCTGTGCCCCTAGTAAATTGCCAAGGTGTCCTACGGACAAATGGGTTCTCTTTGGAGCTAGTTGGGAAAGTGTTGGATTACCATCGAGATCCAAAACAAGTGCCATAAGGCAGAGTACATTTTCCAGCTTTCAATTGGTAGGTACACTTGTTTGAAAATTCACAAAACCAAGATTTTCGATGCAGAGATGGCTAAGGTAACCTTGTGAAATTTTCATCCAAGAACCAACTTGCTACTTGGGAAAGTTTGGCAAGATAGACGTTCAACTTCCCACACATCTCAACTAGAAGACATCTCGGATTCATTATCGGGATGAGTATATCATCCGACAAATAAATTATGAAAGATTGGATGTAGATGAAATTTGCCAATATGGGATAGCACAAATCTCAAGTAGATTTGTAAGATGATGGTGAAATATTAGACGAAGCATATAAGATAGAAGATGTTTCTAATCAACCACTTCCATAGATCAATTGGTATCAAGAGGAATGCTCCAATACAAAAGATAGAGCAAGTCCCATTCTTCAAAGGACTACATGGTGGTTGGCTACTTTTGGGATTAAACCCAAAGAAGTTGAGTAGGTTATAAATATAGCAGCCCCACTAGTCCTAAACCCAACAACACCACAAAGGGAAAGTGGTCGACTCAAAAGACCCCAAAAAATACCAAGGAAATTTTCATTTATTGTTGGAAGTTCATCTCTTCCTCAAACTCTTGTTTCTCAAGAAATACCTATAGCCAAGACTGCAGATGGATGTGATTATGGTGATCATTCCTTGATTGTTCACAAGGTTCATCACTTCCTTCTTCTCTTCCATCATACCATCCTCTATCGAGTTCCTCCCACTTTTTCTATCATTTCATCTTTCCCATATCCTTCTATGGCCCAAGTATTCTTATCCCATCCAGATCTCTTTGTTGGAGAGAATATGGATCACCCTTCCCTCCTCCATTTCCTTTATCACTTCCTTTTTTTGCCATTTCATCTTCCAATCTTGTTTTATCAATTCCCACTACTGTTCTAACATCCACCCCATCCATCATTGTCACTTCTATCCAAACACCCATGAATGTTCCCAGTTACCTTTGCCTCAAGTCGACCTTAAGTGTCACATCTACCACTCCATCTTCTTCATTATCATTATTCTAAAGTTCCTATTGTGAAGACCCCAAGTAGAAAAATAAGGTGCCTCTAGGAGATGTCATGGATCTCAGCATCTTTGAGCAAACACCCAAAATACATGCCAAGAGACCAAGGACCTATCATCACCAATCCGACACTATGATAATTCTTTAACACGGGAACTCCTCGTGCTATGATTATTTACTAATGCACAAATTTTAGTTTGGTGGATGGAATATGGAAACACAACAACAAACATAACACAAGAATACCATAGACTATGATAAGAAGGAATGATGATAAATCTAAAATATTAGTGTAAATTATAACATCAACATGAAATTGTTACAATCTCACCCATGAGGTACTTCAAGTGTTACATGACTTCACTTGCCTTCCAATAATAATTATGGGAGAAACTTCACAATTACACCTCTTAATGGATTCTTTAACACACCTTCAAAATCATGGCTTTCTTTACACACTTACTCATATAATATTTCTCACTACTTCCTTCTATGCTATATGAGGGGGTGGCCTCTCTATTTATAGAAATTCCAGGCTTATCCATCTTATCTCTAAGATAGGATAAGAAATATACTCTGACGAATCATATTCCATACCTTAACTCTTATCTGTACATGCAAGCTTATCTTTTAAGATAAGATAAACCTTATCATTTCACATGGGTTCCACATTTTTAGTCTTTTTACAAATAAAATACACAAAATATTTATGACCTCACTCCTTTTCCTTATTACTAATATAATATTTCTAATTCCTAATAATGTAGACCCTACTTCTCTACTTACCCTAACTTTGACATTTTAACATTACCGAACCACTTACGACAAATATTTACTTTTTACCACAACATTCTTATTGTACTTTTGACTATTACCGTACTATACATTATTGTTGGCATCGCATCGCAGCACCATTATCTTCTATTAGATGCTACTACTAATTATACTTAACAACATCCTATTCCTAATACATACATTAATAAAATAGAAATTACGGAGGAAAATTTTAATGTCGACATTTTCCCCTTCCTAGCTTCTACTCCATCCTCTGAGTAGACTCTTATGAACATTGCAATTCGGTGTCTATAAAATATTTAACTTGTCATGGTTGACCCATTTCATAATGAGATTACCATCCAATTCCTCAAATCGATATGTACCATTTTCATGCACAACTATTATTTTTAGGTCCCCATCCATTTTGGAAGAAATTTTTCTCGTCTTCTTTTTTTGTATTTGGAATCATATACTAGAACCAAGTCATTCACATGAAATGGAGACCAACGGATCTTTTGATCAAAGTATTCCTTCTACTTAATTTTCTTCTTATAGCTTGTATCCTTCACTATTTCCCTCATTTCCTCTAGCAAATGAAGATGTACCAACCTTTCTTTTACTAAATCACTTTCATCCATCCTTTCATTTTTCATAACTCTCACAGTGGGAATATCAAAATCAATAGGAAGAACTGGATCAATGTCATAAGCCAACTGAAATGGGGAGTATCTTGTTGCTGAATTTGATGTTTCCCTATATGCCCACAATGTTGTGTGAATCCTTTTATCCCACTTATGTACCTTCAAGGATACATCTTTTGCTAGAATTTGACACAACACAAAATTTGTTCATTCCACCTATCCATTTGTGCTTGGCTTGTATGTTGTTTCCTTCCCGTGCTTAATAGAAAACTTGTTGACTAGGCTTCTACCACCTCATTAATGAAGTGGCTTCCTTGATATGTTACAATTTCTAATGGGAAACCAAATCTGGTGATAATGTGTTCATATATGAACCTTTCCACTTCATCCATGGAAGTTGTTTTCAATGGCCTAGCTTCAACTCACTTGGTTAAATAATTTTGGCAACTACAATATACTTATTTTGGCGTGGGGTAGTTGGAAGTGGACCTACAATGTCTATTCCCTATTTTTCAAAGGGACCAAGTGGAAGAATAGGGAATAATGGAGCTGATGAAGTCTTATGGTTACCATGTGTTTGACAAATATCACATGTCTTACAATAATTATAACAATCTCTAAAAAGAGTGGGCCAGTGATCACCTCGCATCCAAGATCCTTCTTGTTGTAAGTTGTCCAGAGAACTGTCCTCCAAATGTACCCATTATGGAATTCTTCTATTAGCTCCTTCCTTGATCACATCCAATTGCCCTCTTGTGTTTTCCATTAGGTCCTATTTGAAATAATACTCCATGTAGAATAGAATATGGATAACTGGCTTGAGTAATCTTCCTCTTAGTCTTTGCATTGGCACCATCAGGAAACTTGAATTCATTTAGATAATTCCAAATATCTATGTATTCACTAGGGATTGTGTCAAGGATAACAATGTTGCATACGGGAAATCATCATCATCACAAGATGAACCTAAACCCTCATAGACTCGAAGAGTGCATCGCATTGACATGCTTCTTTCCTGGCCTATCTATAATATCAAATTCAAATTCTTGTAGCAAAATTATCCATCTTGCTATCCTCCCTGATGGGTTAGGCTTATTTACAATATATTTTAGAGCCTAATGATCTGTTACAACTATAAATTTCTGCCCTAGCAAGTAATTTCTAAACTTCTTTACAACAAAAATGATAGCTAGAGCCTCTTTTTCAGTTATAGTATAATTTACCTCAAAGACTTTGCTCATTTATCTCGTGCTCCCAAAGTAAATCGGATGATCATTCCCATTTTCATCCTTTTGGCTCAGAGTACTTCCTAGTGCTACATCTGAGGCATCAGTATACATAATGAATGGCTTGCTCCAATATGGATTCTTTAAAATAGGTGAAGACACCAGGGCTTCCTTCAGTTGTTCAAAATCTTCATGCACCTTATTTCTGGTTCATAAGTAACATTCTTCTTCAAGAATTGGGTTAGTGGCTATGTAATTTTTGAGAAATTCTTGATGAACCTTCTATAGTAACCCACATGGCCTAAAAATGATCTCAATTTACTTCTATTCATAGGAAATGGTAACTCTTTGATTTTTAAAACTTTATCAGGATCATTACTAATACCATCTCTAGATACAACATGCCCTAACAAAACACCTTTAGAACATCCAAAGACACACTTTGTATGGTTTAGTGAGGCTTGTGCTTCATCTAACCTTTGAAATGTTGTCTCCATTTGGTGTAGGTGGTCCATCTTTCTCCCATAGATGTAAAAATCATCTAGAAATACTCTGATGAAGTTTCCAATGTAGGGTTCAAACACCCTATTCATCAAACACTGGAACATTACCGGAACATTACAACCCAAAAGGCATAACTCTATAAGCAAACATTCTCCAAGGAGTGGTGAACGTGGTCTTCAGCTGATCTTTCTCCACTATACGAACTTGGTTGTATCTGCTATATCCATCAAAAACTATAGCACTCTAGCTAGCTACTTCGTCTAAGATTTGATATGAGAATGGAAGAGGTTAATGATCCTTCTTTTTTTGCCTTATCAACACAAATGCATAGCTTCCCATTCTTTTTTATTGAGATTCACAATGGGAGAAACCCATTCTAAATTATCCATAACAAATATGAATCCCCGCATCAAACAAATTATCTATTTCTTCTTTTACAGTCTTGGAAAAATTAGGATTCATTCTATATGGCATTTGCTTTATGGGATTAGCACCATCTACTAGCTCAATAGAATGTTCTACCCAAATTACTTGACAGAGTTCCTTGTAATCAAAAGTGAATAGGTGTATGTACCTTCAAAAAGAGTGGAGGTAGGATTCCTTCTCACTCTCCATCACAAAGATCACCAATATTTATTTGTTGGAGACGATCATCAATTTATTCTTTAGATAATTTTATGGGTTCATGAGTCGGTGTGACTGGAAGGATATCCATGACTAAAACATCAACCTCACTTTCTTCATCTTTTGTGTCCACTTCATTGGTACTAGAGTAATCAAAGGATGTCCAATCATCAGTTTCATCACTTGAATCCATAGGTTCTGCCTTATGATGCCGAGGGATCACATTTATCTTCACCCTCTCTCTACCACGTCCAAGTATCACGAAGCCTTCATTCTAGTAGTTTCTTGCATGAACTCTCCTTAGCCATGGTCTTCCCAACAACATTGGGTATGCAACAGTACCATTTTTCATCACCTGAAATTCTACCACACATACAACACCCATAACAGATATTTCCACATTTGAAACAACACCTTCTAGTTTAGTTTTTCCTTATTTAATGACTTTAACATAAGTGTTGAGGGTGATCAATTTTAAACCCAACATATTCATTACTGAGACTCTGGTCATTACATTAATCAAACACCTCCATCAACTAAGACATCATGAATTGAAATACCATTACATAATACCTCGCTTGTGGAGCATAGGGATCCACCTCTGCCTCCAAAATAGGGACCTCAACCTCCTTCCTTCATCGAGCATTGAGTCCACTTTGAAGTTCCCACCTCTTCTCGAAGACATAGCCAAGAGTTGACCATATGTAATATTTGCAAGACTTTTGGACAAATATTTTAAGATGGAGTATGGTCCTTGTCCCTATGAAATCAAAAATCCTACACACCCAACTTTCTTCTCTTATGTTTCTTACTAGTTTCTCCTTTCATCTTCTTAGGATCATTTTCATCTTGGTTATCTTTTTCTTTCTTTCTTTTTGTTACAAACACATCTCGCTTCATTATTTATACTCTTATCTACTACATCAAAAGAATTCATAGGTGCTTTTCCTTTATCATTATCTCTTATACGGATGTAGAAGCTCTATCTGGACAATTATACTTATAATGACCCTTTTCATGACAACCATAACATACAACTTTAGAAATATTTCTTTCGGACCTCTATCTCCTCCCGAGAACTAAATTCCTTTCTTTGAAGAATATTAATAGTTAACTGACCCATCTTCTTGAGAAAGATCTTCATACTCTTAGTAGATGTACTAGGAAAAATTTGTGCTCACCGAGAGTGGTTGTGGATTCGGACCAAAGGTGTTGGTTTAGGCTCTACCTTAGCAACAATTTCTTTGGGCTCCTCTTCCATGCTTTCTTCTTGGATTCTTGCAATCTCCTTTGCTTGTTCAATGGTAGCTAGGTGGTCATACTTCACTCATTGTCTAATCTCTAGCTTCATCCCAAGAATGAAGTGCTTATAGAGGAGATTATCCATGCCATTCATCAACCCATATGCTAATCCTTCCTTCCGGATCTAGGTATCGAGATTCCTCCTGATCTCTAGAACACAAGCATGATAATCCCTCATCTTCTCCTTCTCTCCTTGGGATAGCTTTGTGATATCGATCATGAGATCTGCGCATATTTCATTGTTCACTAAATTCTTCAAGAAAACTTTAAATTAATAAATCCCATGAGTTTTTCACATTATCACCTAGTGTTTCAAACCACCTAAGGGATGAACCATCCAAAAAGGTAGGAAAAATTTAGTCCATTGTTCCCTTCTTATGAGGCCATTACAAATGCAAGATCATTTAAAATCTTGAATGAAAGAGGAAGCATCTTCATTAGATTGGGCTGAAAAAAACAGGAATCTTCCCCATTTTCAAAAATAACCACAGTGAAATACCAACCCACAAGTACAATCAACAAGACTTATGTGCACAAATAATTGGAATCACTATAATAGAAAGTGACTTTACACCTTTCTACAGTAAAATAGAAATGACCATGGTAAACTATGGTAAAACTTGACTTATCGGTAAAAATGACTTTCCTGTGGTAAATATTATTTACATTAAAAAGTGAAGTTATTGTGGTAAATACTATTCACGGTAAAAAGTGAATTTACTATGGTAAATACTATTCATGGTAAAAAGTGACTTTACTACGGTAAATACTATTCAGGTAAAAAGTGACTTTACCATGGTAACCACTATGCACAGTAAAAACAAGGTTACCCTCCAAATGTTTTCTAACTAAGTGGGAATATCTCTCCAGCAAATCCACCAACGAGGAATGGTCAAACAACGGAACTAAAATGTCATCACCAATGATCGGCACTATGATAATTATTTCGGGAACTCCTCATGCTATGATTATTTATTAATGCACAACTTTTAGTTTGGTGGATGGAATATGGAAACACAAAAACAAACATAACATAATAATACCATAGACTATGATAAGAAGGAATGATGATAAATATGAAATATAAGTGTAAATTATAATATCAACATGAAATTGTTACAATCTTACCCATGAGGTACTTCAATTATTACTAACTTCACTTACCTTCCAACAATAACTATGGGAGAAACTTCACAATTACACCTCTTAATGGCTTCTTTAACACACATTCAAAATGATGGCTTCCTTTACACACTTACTCATACAATATTTCTCACTACTTCCTTCTATGCTAAATGAGGGGGTGGCCTCTCTATTTATAGAACTTCCAGAGCTTAACCATCTTATCTCTAAGATAGGATAGAAATATATACTGACGAATCATATTCCATACCTTAACTCTTATCGTACATGTAAGCTTATCTTTTAAGGATAAGATAAACCTTATCATTTCACATGGGTTCCACATTTTAGACTTTTTACAAATAAAATACACACAATATTTATGAACTCACTCCTTGTCTTTATTACCAATATAATATTTCTAATTCCTAATCATGTAGACCCTACTTCTCTACTTACCCTAACTTTGACATTTTAACATTACCGAACCACTTAAAACAAATATTTACTTTTTACGACAACATTCCTAATGTACTTTTGATTATTATCGTACTATACATTATTGTGCAAAAGATCGTCTTGGTAGTGCGTTATCTTTTATCGACGCTACTACTAATTATAATTAACAACATCCTATTCCTAATACATACATTAATAAAATAGAAATTACGGAGGAAAATTTTAATGTCGCAGAGACCATGTCAAATCTTATAGTAAATTAAATTGCTGGAGAACGGGGTGATAGAGGTCGCATTACTCCCGCTAAGGGAAAAACCAAGGAAACAATCATGGCGTAAATTATTAGATTTCTAGATTTTCATTGGGAAAGGCCACTCATGAGGGGGCCATACGGGATGTTCACACCTGTCTGGGGGCCTGCTGAAAAATACGACAAGGACAAAGCTACAAAAATGAGCTAAAGGCTAAGGTCAAACAAGTCACATCTTTGTTACCTAGAGTTACACAACCCATTTCATCTACCGAGTCCTCATCTACTATGTCCTACTTAGTAGTTTCAACTTCTATTGATGAATTCTCTTATCACGAGCTTGAGAAACTTGGCCAAAAAGGGAGATCAGAAATGGGTGGAATTGAACAAAATCTTTGGGAAGAAAATCCTTTAATCAAGGAAGTTGTGGAAATATATAATGATTTACATGATGCAAAGATAACTATTCGAGAAGATGGATGAATCTTTCTTTGAGGAAAGCAACAATCAATCGAATCTAGTAACATGGGAAGAGGTTAGGCCATGGATTCAGACTTGCTTCTTCGAGGAAGGGGTGATTGATGATGCCTCAAAGTTGTTTGAATATCAAAAGGAAATGGAGTTCAGTGCCAGTGTTACAATACTTGATTAAAAAGTTGGATGATAAGCGATTAGAAATCACAGACGCCTTGAATGACATATCAGAAGAATTTGATATTGCTCATTGTAAATTCTTCAATGAGAATATCGATGCCCTCCCTAAAGAACAGATTTAGGAAAACTTCAAAGACTTGGTGAAACGGGATGATGATGTCACAAGAACTTTCAATTCTGATTCCATCAATCGAATGGTCTTGTGCCAGAACTTCATAGGAAGGATGTCTAAGGTCATTTCCAAACTAAAAAGAATAACATCCCAAATTACTAGAGAGATCGAGACAAGAGACATAGTAAATCACTATACATGTGGACTCGAAGACGAAGAGATCCAGGGATAATCAAACATTTTTTTCAAATACAATCAAAGACTCCAGAGTATGGAAGGAAAGCTAGGAGGAGCTAAAAAATGAACAACTCAGTAGAGCCAAATCAAGATTGAGCAGCCATGGAAGGACAAATTCAAGTTCTAGATCGGGCAAAGTTGTAGGGTTGACTCGGTCAAACCCTTGCAACAGTTTTGCTATTTTCATGGGAGCTTGTTCCCTTAATTTAATGACATTTCTATTTTAGTAAAATGTTAGTTAAGGGTCGAGTTTGTAATGGCTCACCTAAGGAACTTATAAATAGATGAATTCTTAGAGTTCATGGATATACAATTTCAAGATTTTGGTGATTTTACTCTTTAAGCTTGGAAGAGTATTTTCATATATTTGTGAAGTCCCTTTTAATTTTATTCATAATTACACTCTCCCATTTGAAAGCCCGAATCACTGTGTGAAATAATTATTTATCACATGCTTTGTGAATGTGATTCCTTAGTATGTTTGAGTAACATGCCTTTACTTCAAATTATTTACTGTATGCCAAGATTAAGTGATGTGGTTATTTCTCTTCATTTATGATCAGTACTCTTCCCTGTTGTTGATTAGAAGTTACATTATCTTTATTTTGCATAAAGTTGGTGCTTAAGATGTGCTTGTGTTAATTTTTCCAATAAATTTATCTCAGTGTATCTCGAACCAAATCATGTTCTTTCTCTTTTGTATAAGTTTAACAAAGGAACGTGTGTTTCTATTTTGTGGTACTTGTACCCTTTCTAGTTACAATAGGTGAAAATGATTTAGGATGCTATTATCTCACTCACAATAATCCTTCCAAAAGTTGAACATCCTCGCTCTTTAGTGCATCACCACTTCTAGTTTAGGATTTATTTCTTTGCAATTTCTCCTTAATTCCATGAAGAGTTAGAGCATCTAGTTTAAATAAAGGAAGCGACCTTTCTCAGAGGTTCATCTCTAGTCTAAGTCCCACAACTTGAGAGATGATCCTGTGTGTCACTATCACACCGAATGTCGTGATTCATTTTCAGGTCATTAGGAGGGTGCAATGATTTTGTGAAAATAGTTTTTGGCATGCTCGATGGGATAGAGTTGGTACTTCTCTTCTCATTTTTATCAATCTAAATACTGGTGGCCCCATATATTTGGATTTCAAAGTTTAGTATATGAACTTATGTGAAGGATTCATACAAGATCTTCTCCAAGGTAGGGAAATTATTAGCATATAGAGCTTTCATTATCCCCTCTAAGAAGAAGAGGTAGAAGTCCTTCAGTCACCACACCTATAGCTTTTCCTCGTAGGGGAATTTAACTCCGCCTACTTATGGATGTTATCCTCTGCAGGTATAATCCACGTAGATTCACAATGGTGGAAAATACTTTTCCTCCTTTTAATGCTAGAAACCCCTTACAGTTGGTGTAGAGACGCTATACCAGCAGCCACCCTTAAAATTTTGCCATGTTTTAATGGTGAAACTAATATTTCCCTTGGGAACACACACTAGATGTAGCAAGAATTTGTGTGCAAAGCTCACAAAGATCATAGAAGATAACATAGCAGTTCGGCTTCTTACTACTTCTTTTAAAGGAAGGGCACTTCAATAGTTCATGAGCTTAAACATTGGTTTAATTACTACATGGAATGAGTTAGACACCAAGCTTTGCATAAGTAGTTCAAATAAAAAAGTGATCATTTATCCCTTGTGGAACAATTCCATACCATCAAAAGATATCCTTAATAATATATGAGTGATTTCAATCTTCGCTTTGACAAAACTTGGAAATGGATTCCGGCTCTTGTACGTCCATCTCCACAAAGCGCTTTCCTATATTATTTGTGAGCATTGAATAGTGATATTGCTATCCTGATTCAATCAATGGGAGGCAATATTGTTCTTGACGTCTATGAAATTGCTGTCACAGCTAAGAATTGCCTAATTCAAGTAGGTAAAATTTCCCCTCGGCCTCCTATGCCTATGTTTGCAGAACTTAAGCCAATAACCAGATCTTGTGCTAGTTTCAGCAGGTTTGAATTCAAGAACCACGCCCGTGTCCAACCCCGCTAATGACCTAGCCGAGGTGAAGTCACCTGTGGAAAATTTTTAGGAATGAACTTATGGCAATGAAGAGGCAAAGAGTCGTAATATACTCGCCCCTTCCAATCTCAATATCAAATGGATCATTCTCTCTTTCAAGGAAATAATCATACAAAACCAAACCATAAGCCAAGCCTGCCAATATTAAACCTTTGAATTCCCTGAAATCCTTCTACTACCAGGTTCTTCTAGAGCCATAGTTCCCATTCAAAACAATATCATCCAAGATTATGAGTGTTGTTATCCTTGTTCCCAACCCCACAATCAAAATATCTTCCAAAATGGAGTTTTGAGTCAGGTTCTCATTGTCCAAAGTATATCCAACCCATCAAAATCAGTAGTTGAGACAATAACCCAAGATAATCAGACTCCACTCACTGAAGAAACCACATTAGTATATTGGCAATCTGATGATTTTTGTGGACTAAATTTTGACGCCTCCTCGGTGGCTTCAAATACACATTCCAAAAAGAGGACAATAGAACCAAAAAGTTCTAAAGATGACCAAGCGTCTACTTCACATCCTCAAACATAAGCAGTGACTGATAAAGATGCAGGGAGGAAATCACCGGAAGTATCCACAAGCCAATCTCTAAAGAGTAATGGACCTACGAGTTATGACGGTGCTGAATAAACATTTTCCAAAGAAGATACTAATGCCCGTAAGAGCATCGTAAGGTAGGGGCAATACCATTCAGTATTGTAGAGTAGATGAAAAAGACTAATTTGAGCGTTACCATGTGGAATGTGCTTTCAATACATGCCTCAAAGAGAGAATTTTCTATGAGAAGCTTTGAATAGTTTTAGCACTACCGATAAACCATCGAGTCATGGAGCATCCATATCAACCAGTCTATGTCAACTGGAGACAAAAGGGATTCCTAGAGCAAATAAGCCACTACTATTTTACATCTCTCTAATCATCGACAATCATTTGGTTTATAATTACATGATCAATTCTAGGGCGTAGTTCTATCATTCCTAAGTAGATTGCAGATGTATTGGGGTTTCCTATACCCTAATTTCAAAAGGAGTAGTTTAGTTGTATGGCACGGTAGTCAAGGCATTAGGATCATTAAAGGGATACACCACTGCCCACGCATGTCCCAGCTTTTCATTCACACAGGACATATCGGTCATTGATCTCCCTCCTCTCTTTTCCATTTTCTTATCACTAAACTTCACCACCAAAATGGGTGGTTATTTATCAACAGACGGTTTCACATGATTTTGAGAACTCAAGACAGAAAAGGGTGACTATAAGAGTTGAATCCATTTGCCACAACCATGTGGAACCATACATAGTCAATCCCGTAAATGGAAATTATGCCATTGGTGAACCCAAGAGGAAGATGCGTAGAACACAAACTGACTAATCTTATAGAGAAGTTTCTTGACATAGTCCTTGATGAAGTAATTACAGATCACCAATACAAACCGTATGATGATTTCCTCGCAAATGAAGAGTCCGGTCTACTATTTTTAGAAGAGACTGGATTGGGAACATATTATGTACACTAGGAAGGTGTGATTGTCTGCAATTGGTCAAAGCACCCAATGATTACGAGGGACTATGCCAACTCTTCTTTGATGGCTCAAGGAGAAAAAATGGATCCGGTGTAGGAGTTATGTTGATCTCTCTAAAAGGAGATAAATATTTCTCGTCCTTCCGATTGCAGTTTAGTTGCACCAACAATGTTGCTAAGTACGAATCCCTAGTGCAAGGGATCCAGCTAGCTCAAAAGAAGGTAATCAAGGCTCTCACTGTGTTTGGAGATAGTGAGTTGGTTGTTCATTAAGTAACACCATACGGTGTATCCAAGAATGATCTTCTAAGATCATAAAAACTGACTTTGGGATCTAATTGAAGATTTTGAGGCTTTGGAATTCATGTAATTCCCAAAAGTCATAATCAAGACACCGATAGCCGCCATGGTGGGTTCACAATATGACATACCTGTCGATATCATGGAAGAAAGACAACAAATTGTTAAAATGGTGGTTCACTTCGTAGTACCCGATAATGTGAGTATTTGGCAAGTGTTTGATAGGGACGAATAAATTGTCCTCTTTCTATAACAAGAAACAATGTTTGCGTGATCAAACATCGGGATAAATTTAAGGAATCCTATGGTGATCAAGTCATCTAATTGAAAGGGAATAAGTTACCAAAAGGCCTAGTCACTCTCAAATCAATTTTTGACACAGATGATCAAAGTCAGTGGAGGGCACTAACATGACAATCAAAGAAGAAGATTTCAAGGAGGTTGAGGTAGAAGTAGAAATTTCGAAGATTGGAAAAGTGTGCAATAATCAAGAAAAGAAAGCCTTCACTGAGTTGTGTCAAAAATACCACGACATCTTTGCTTGGAGTTATAAGGACTTGCATGGTTTTGATCCAGGCCTAGCACAACATACCATTGAATTGGACCCAAATTCTAAGCCAATTCATCAAAATAGAGGCCGATCAACCCTAGGATTGAGCCATTGATGAGGAAAGAACTGACCAAGCTCATCGAAGCCTGCATAATTTTTCCCATCAAGCATTCATCATGGGTGGCAAATCTGGTACCTATAAGGAAGAAGAACAATGAAATTTGATTATGCATGGACTTGTGGATTTGATTCATGCCTCACTAAAAGATCATTACCCTCTACCATTAATGGAACAGATTCTTCAAATAGTGTCGGGGCCCAAAGGTTTTCTTTACTCGATGGATATTCAGTGGTATAATCAAATTTGGGTCCAAGAATCGATCAATTCAAGACAACATTTACTATTAAATGGGGCACTTATGCTTACAACAAGATGCCATTCGGCTATCAAACGCAGGGCTACTTTCCAGAGAGCTATGGATATGGCATTCAAAGGGATTATCAATAATATTATCTTGGTTTACCTCGATGACATAACTGTCTATTCCAAGCATGTTGAGGATCATATTACACATCTACGAAAGGTTTTCCAAAGATGAAGAGACTTTGGGGGCCTCATCAATCCTAAGAAGTGTATTTTTGTAGTTCGGGAGGGAAAGTTGCTAGAACATATCGTCTTTGTGGAAGGATTGTCCATTGATCCAGCCAGAATCCAATCAATTATGTCCCTATCTCTTTCAAGTCACAAGAAGGGTTTCCAGAGCTTCCCGGGAACCATTGATTTCGCATACAAAGATTAATTCCCCAATTTGTAACAATGGCCAAGCCACTTACAACCATGTTAAAAATGAATATTCCATTTTCATGGAAAAAGGAAGGATGAGAAAGTTTTGAGGCTATCAAAACAACCATTTCATAGTGCACCTACATTGGTGAATCCTAAGCTCAATAAAGACTTCATTCTCTATGTCTTCGCAGATGGGAAGCATTTCAAGGATTCTAACTCAATAGAATGATGATATGATGGAGTAACCAATTGCCTTCTTCAATCAGCCTCTCAAGGAGTACAAGCTCAAATATTCTTTTATCGAAAAGTAGGTCTTTGTAGTCATTTGAGCTCTGAAAAATTCGGGCACATGTTATCTAATAACAATGTGCATTTGATGATTTCTCACCACGTTAAAGAAATGAATGATAAACGTGTTAGGTGGATCATGAAAGTAATGGAGTACGATGTATACATCAAAGTCACTAAGCTTTTTAGAGGCAAGGGGTTATGCCAATAGTTGGCTGCAGACATGGAAACTAAAGAGGACAAAGATGTTGCGCTCCTCAATACTAATGGTGAAAATGATCAGGTTGATTGGTTGACTAAGATGCAAAATTTCCTCCTCTTTGGGGTATATCCTCCAAATATGGATAAGGTTCAACGATGCACTTTCCACCTCTAGTCTATTCCATATATTGTGGTGGATAATGTTCTCTTTCGAAAGGATTTGAATGGTGTCCTCCTACTGCATCAAGCTAGAATAGGTAAGCAAGATATTGGAGGAGTTTCACAATGGCCTTTTGGGAGGGCATTATTCAGCATGAATGACGGCTACCAAAATCATGCGATTCGGTTATTATTGGCTGAATTATTCAAAGATGCTCATTTTTGGGTAAGGAAATGTAAGGAATGTACCATCTTTGTGGGAAAATAGAGAGGCCGATAAAGACTTTCGTTACATCCCATTCAGGTAGATCAACCTTTTGTTCAGTGGGGATTGGACTTTATTGGTATGATTAATCCTCCATCCAGTGAAGGGAATAAATGGGTTCTTACTGCTATAGATTATTTCACTCACGGACAAGCAAAGTGGCTTTGAAGGAAAGCAATGAAAAGGTTGTTCTCAAATTTTTAGAAAATATCATGACAAGATTCGGTATTCCATTTACTGTTATCTCTAAAAATGCAATGGTGTTCCTTGGGATGAAGGTAAGTGAATGGGCAGTCAAGAATGGGGTCTACCTCAAGACTTCATCTAACTACTACCCACAAGGAAATGGGTTGGCCGAATCTAGCAATAAGAATTTGATAAGGATCATCAAGCGCACGATGGAAGTAAATAAAAGGACCTAGCATACTCAACTTAAGGTCTCTCGTGGGCTGATCGAATAATGCCTAAGAAGGCCATTGGGGTTTCACCTTTTGTAATGGTATACGACGAGAAGTGAAACTCCCGCTTTTGTTAGAAATACCTTCCTTAGACTTGGCCTATCGGCTTGAGGTTATGGAAGATGACACCTTAATAGTGAGATTTTCAAGTCATGGAGTTAGAAGAGACTCAAAATACAACTATGCATACGCTCACACATCATTAGACCCAGGTCAAAAAATCCTTTGATAAGGAAGCTTCGAAATATCATTTAGGGAAGGAGAGTTAATCCTTAAGTGGGATGAAGACCGATCTAAACTAGGTAGGCATGCCAAGTTTGACGCCTCCTGGAGTGGGCCCTATATTGTCACAAGTCAGTAAAGAGGCGAATTCCTTTCATCTATCTAGACTCAATGGAGAAGAATTACCCATTCATGTGAATGGGATACATCTCAAGGCTTGCTTTTGAGATTGTTCCACCTTGTATAGTGTTTTGTCTTTCCTCCAAGTGCTTTGCACATTGTTCATCCATTTTCTTTTGCTTCTTTTTCTTCTTTTGTTTTTGTTGTTTAGGGACTCCTTTGCCCAATGTTTCACTTAAAGCTATTGGTCTAGAAAGCTTAGCAGGTAATTTTTCCTAGAGGTCACCAAAAATGTTAACAATTTAACTTACCTTGAAAGATAAGTCAAATGAGGTCGGACAAATTTTTTTAAAGAGATCCCCTATATAATGAATTTCCAATTCTTAGAGTCTAAATGTTAGATTTCAGATTTTAGAGTTTTCATTTTGAAAGTTTTTTCAAAGTCCGAAAGTCCGAAAGTCTGAATTTTCGGAGTGTTTTTAGAATTCGGAGTTTTCTTTCAAACATTTGGTGTTTTGATTTCATTTTTTTCAAGTCCAAAATTCTGAATTTTCAGACTTTTGGGTTTTAGAACTTTTCATCACCAATTCACATTTTGTTTCCAATTTCCCGAAGTTTGAAATCCTGAATTTCTAAATTTTCAGAATTTCAGTTTTTTTGGGTTTGAACTTCGGAGTTTTTCTAAGCATTTATTTCTTCACCAACCCTATATGGATAGGATTTTTTCCATAAATGTCAGGGTTTTCTATTTAAACTTGATTTTCTATGGTCATCTTCACCGACAAATATCTCGACATCCCCTTTTCTTGTCTTTTTGACGTCCTTTTTCAAGGTATGTTATTTTTTTATTTATTTCTTTTGGTTTTAGATTTTATTTTTTTTTTCATCTTCCCATTTTCTTTCCTTTTTGTTTCTTCATGTGTTTTTTGAATAATGGACTTCCCATTCACCATGTTTTTGTTTTTGAGTTATCTCTAGTTTCTCAGGTTATTCACAAAATCATCTCGAGGTAGATCTCAGGTTTTTGTAGAGTTGCTAGTTTGTCTTTTTAGAGAGAGTGTTTTGGGAAACTCACTTTAGAGAAAATTACTTCAAAATTTCGAGGAAACTCACTTGGGAATCACCTCAAGACTTTGGAGAAAATCATTTCGGAGATTTCCATTTCGAAGAAAGCATTTTTAGAAAATTTCTTCGTAGAAAATCACTTTAGGATTTTGGGGAAACTCACTTTGGGAATTTCCATTTCGAGAGAAATTTTTAGAAATTCACTTCGGAAAAATTTCTTTCAGAGGTTTTCATTTCAGAATTTTGGATACTCTCATTTCGGCATTTCTTTTGGCAATTTTCTTTTCGGACTTTCAGAGATTGTGACTTCAGAGATTTCTTTCAGAGATTTTCATCCTACAAACTTTCGAGTTTTTCTTCTTCGGCTTCCAAAATCTAGAACTTCATGTCTACTTCTACTTCAAAAGAGAAAGAGAAGATGAAATATTCATTCCTTGGAGTTGATCCTCAGTCTTGCCTATCATCTGATCTAGGTAACATAGGGGATACTGACTTAGGTCGATTGAATTTTCAGATTTTGGAGCAGAGTGAAGGCTCCTAACAAAAAGCCATGGATGCAGGTAATTTATGAAGTAAAGTGGGCTTGTCCTTGCAAGCTGGTTTTCTAGCTTCAATGCATTGTCCTGAATTTGTTCTAGCTGCAGCTACCCACTTTGATGTAGATTCTATGTCAGTTAAGGATGATGATGACAAGGTGGTCATTCACCTAGATCTTGATTTCTTTGAAGATCTTCTCAGGCTACCTGACATTCCAAACTATGCCACTATTTCACCCGAAATCATAGTAGAACATTGGAACAAGGATGTTGATTCATGTACCAAGATTGTCATGAAAAGCTAATTGGCCAAGAGCATGTCCAAGTTGCAAAAACCTTATCAGACAGGAAGACTTCATCTAGGAAGTCAATGACATAATCATGTTCTTGAGCTGAGCCAGTCTCAGGCCTCCCATCCGCTAAGGAATTCCAAGAGTGGATGTTTTTATACATTGCCTCTATCAAGAATAACAAGGATCTTTCAAGTGGGAGATCATATCGTAGCTCCATCTACTATCAACTAGGTAGAGTGTCAACCACAAAATCATTCTACATGACATCATTCCTGGTCTACACTACCACCGCAATGGGAGATTTTCCTAGACTAAATACCAAGGGTGTTTGGAGCACATCCTAGATTTATGACTTCTACCCCACTCACTCTGAGTGAGGGATGCAAGCACTTTTGATGGGTTAGTGATGCTTTTTCCCAGTCATCCTCTACTTCTTTGACAAAGAGTCAGTACAATCGATAATTTCACGATGAAGCCTTCAAAGAAGTACGGGAATGGGGAGACATCTATCTCAAATTTCCCAATTTCACCTACATTCGAATTCTAGGTTTCATTGGTGCCTATAGCAAATTGCCAAGGTGTCCTATAGAAAATGGGTTCTACTAGAGCTGGTTTGGCAATTGTTGGATTACCATCGGATCCAAAACAAGCTCCACAAAGGAGTGCATTTCTCAGTTTCGATTGGAAGGTACACTTGTCTAAACATTCACAAAGCCAAGAATGTCGATGCAGAGATGGCCAAGGTAACCCTGTGAAATTTTCATCCAAGAACCAACTTTGACTACTTGGGAAAGTTCGGCGAGACAGGACATTCAACTTCCCACACATCTCAACTAGAAGACATCTGGATTCATTGTCGAGATGAGTATATCATCCGACAAAGAGATTATGAAATATTGGACGTAGATGAAATTCTCCAGTATGGGATAGCTAAGATCCCAGTAGATTTGCAAGATGATGGTGAAGTATTGGATGAAGCATATAAGACCGAAGATGTTGCCAATCAACCACTTCCATGGATTGATTGGTATCAAGAGGAATGCTCCAATACAAAAGATAGAGCGGGTCCCATTCTTCAAAGGACCTACAGTGGTTGGCTACTTTTGGATCAAACCCAAAGGAGTTGATTAGGTTATAAATATAGAGCCCCACCATTCCTAAACCCAACAACACCACAAAGGAAAAAGTAATCGACCTTAAGACCCCACATTACCAAGGAAAATTTCATTTATTGTTAGAAGTTCATCTCTTCCTCAAACTCCTATTTTTCAAGAAATACCTATAGCCAAGACTACGGTGGATGTGATTGTGGTCAGTGATTCTCCTGATTGTTCACAAGGTTCATCACTTCCTTCTTCTCTTCCATCATCCCTTCCTCTATCAGTTCCTCCCACTTCTACCAACATTTCATCTTTCCCATCTCCTTCTATGGCCCAAGTATTCTCATCCCTTCCATCTCTCTCGGTTGGAGAGAATATTGGATCACCCTTCCCTCCTCCATTTCCTTTATCACTTCCTTTTTCTTCCATTTCATCTTCCAATACCATTGTATCAATTCCCACTGTTATGCTAGCATCCACCCCATCCATCATTGTCACTTCTATCTAGACACCCATGAATGTTCCCAGTACCCTTGCCTCAACTCAAACCTTAAGTGTCACATCTACCGCTCCATCTTCTTCATTATCAACTATTCCAGAGTGGTTATTCAGGTAGACCCCCAAGTAGAAAAAGAAGGTGCCTCTAGGAGATGTCATGGATCTCAACATCTTGGAGCAAACACCCAAAAGACAGGCCAAGAGACCAATGACCATGTCAAATTTGATAGTAAGTTTGTCCAGAGAACGGGTGATAGAGGTCGCTACTCCTGCCGAGGGAAAAACCAAGGAAACAATCATGGCTGCAAATTATTAGATTTCTAGATTTTCATTGGGAAAGGCCACTCATGAGGGGGCCAAACAAGATGTTCACACTAACTGGGGGCCTTGATGGAAAAATACGACAAGGATAAAGCTACGAAAGATGAGCTAAAGGCTAAGGTCAAATAGCTCACATCTTTGTTATGGAGAGTTACACAACCCATTTCATCTACTTCGAGTCCTCATCTACTATGGCCTTAGCAATTCCAGCTTCTATTAATGACTTCTCTTATCATGAGCTAGAGAAAATTGGCCAGAAAGGGAGATCAGTAAATGGGTGGATTGAATGAATACTAGGAAGAAAATCCTTTGATTAAGGAAGTTGTGGAAATCTATAATGATTTCAGGAGGCAAAGATAACTATTCAGAAGATGGATGAGGCTTTCTTTGAGGAAAGCAACAATCTAAATCTAAATCTAGCAACATGGGAAGAGGTTAGGGTAGTGGATTCTGACTTGCTTCTTCAGGAAGGGGTGATTGATGATGCCTCAAAGTTGTTTGAATATCCAGAAGGCTATGGATTTCAAAGTGCATTTGTTACAAGACTTGATTAAAAAATTGGATGACAAGTGATTAGAAATCACAGACACCTTGAATGACATATCAGAAGAATTTGATATTACTCATTGTAAATTCTTCAATGAGAATATCGATGCCCTCCTGAAGAAAAGATTCAGGAAAACTTCAAAGACTTGGTGAAGTGGGATGATGATGTCACAAGAACTTTCAATTCTGATTCCATCGATCGAATGGTCTTGTGCCAGAACTTCATAGGAAGGATGTCCAAGGTCATTTTCAAACTAAAAAGAATACCATCCTGAATTACAGAGAGATCGAAATAGTAGATGTAGTAAATTACTATGCATGTGGACCGAAGACGAAGAGATCTAGGGATAATCAAACGTTTTTCAAATACAATCAAAGACTAAGGCCATATTATATGGAAGGAAATCCAGGAGGAGCTTAGAAAAAATAACAAGTTGCAAAGCCAAATCAGGATTGAGCAGCCATGGAAAGAAAAATTCGAGCTCTAGATCGGTCAGAGTTGTAGGGTTGACTCGGTCAAACCCTTGTAACAATTTTGATATTTTCATGGGAGCTTGTTCCCTTAATTTAATGACATTTCTATTTTTAGTAAAATGTTAGTTAAGGGCCCAGCTGTAATGGCTCAGCCTAAGGAACTTATAAATAGATGAATGCTTAGAGTTCATGGATATACAATTTCGAGATTTTGGTGATTTTACTCTTCAAGCTTGGAAGAGTATTTTCATATATTTGTGAAGTCCCTTTTAATTTTATTCAGAATTACACTCTGCCATTTGAAAGTCTGAATCACTATGTGAAATAATTATTTATTACATGCTTTGTGAATGTGATTCCTTAGTATGTTTGAGTAACTTGCCTTTACTTTAGATTATTTACTATATGCCAAGATTAAGTGATGTGGTTATTTTCTCTTCAGCTATGATTGTACTTTTCTTGTTGTTGATTAGAAGTTACATTATCTTTATTTTGTGTAAAGTGGGTGCTTAAGATGTGCTTGTGTTAATTTTTCCAATAAAGTTATCTGTGTATCTAAACCAAATCATGTTCTTTCTCTTTTGTATAAGTTTAACAAAGGAACGTGTGTTTCTAGTTTTGTACTCGTACCCTTTCTAGTTACAATAGGTGAAAGTGATTTAGGATGTTAGCATCTCACTCACAATAACCCTTCCAAAAGTTGAACATCCCTGATCTTTGGTGCATCACCACTTCTAGTTTAGGATTTATTTCTTTGCAATTTCTCCTTAATCCCATGAAGAGTTAGAGCATCTAGTTTAAACAAAGGAAATAACCTCTCTCCGAAGGTTCATCTCTAGTCTAAGTCCCACAGCTTGAGAGATGATCCCATGTGTCACTATCACACTGAATGTCATGATTCATTTTCAGGCCATTAGGAGGGTGCAGTGATTTTGTGACAACACGAACCTTGCTCGATACCAAATGTAATGCCCCACCTTGGGACACTGGAAACCATACCAATGTGTCACTAAAAATTTGCGTAATTTTTTTAAAAGTGAAACAAAATAATACTAGTGTATGCTTCACTATTTCCCATTAATAATTAATTTATTCTAATTTAATTTACCCAAACTTAAATAAACACTAGCCCAAAAATAATTTAATTATTTTATCCTATAATAAGTTACTAGGGTCACCATAATAAGTCTACACACCTTATAACTTAACTTGTTTCCCCCTTTTGTTTATTAACTTGTCCACACACCCTTCTTTATTTTATTTCCCATTCCCATTATAATTACCCATGACCCAAAGTATGTAGTGTTAATTATGAACCCTAGGATCAAAGAGATATTAGCCCTTGATCTAAATTTTTCCCAAGGATTCCCTAATTCATCCTTATGTACTTATTTTCTTTCTTTTCCTCATTTTGTTTTTCCTTGTCATTTTCGGATGCTTGGAGAGCCATGGAGCTTGATCTCATGGAGTAAAAGGATATTATCCTTATAGAATCCTTATTGTTATTTATTTTTTGGTGTCATTTATACCAGATGAATCCTCTGGTTTTCTTTTTGAACACCCAATATCAATTATTTGATCTTAATTTGTTGTGAAGGAAACTATACCTATTTATGTATTTAAGAAATCCAAAATGAAATCAACATTAAGAAAATAAAATACAAAATGGCATTTTTAAATATTTGCGGGGTGTTGGATCCGATGTGGCCATGATTTTGAAGAGGGGTTGGGTGCGGTTTGGATAAAGGAGTGCATCTCTGAGGAGGGTTACATGGGAGCAAGGGGGAGAGAGGGTAGAGTTGGATTCACATGTTTGGGGAGGATGGTAGGGTGTTGAGCTACGTGGAGGGGGAGGTGGTTGATTACGAGTCATTAATAGAGCACGAAAACAAAAAAGGTACACATTTACTATAAATACCTAATTTAGTAATATCTGGGATTATATCGTGTTTTATGTCATTTGTGAAACCTTCATCTCTACTACCTCAAACAAACCATATGCATGATTCTATTTGTAACCTCTGTTGCTTTCCTCCTTCATGTGTGTCCTTTCTATGAATACATTATATGCATTTTTCTATTCCTTCTCTGCAAACAATGTTATAATAACTTGGAAAAAACAAATAGCATTCGAACACTCAAGCACCTTGTAATCTCTGATCTGCGCATATTTTTAAATTTCAAGAGATCCTTTCTACATACATGCGAAAAAATCAGAAACCCTAATCAATATTTCTCGAGGTATTTAATAATTTTTTTGGCTCATTTCATGGAATAAATTTTGAAATAGAAAAAGAGTGGGATACAAAAAATTTGAAAATTTCACTTTCAAATTTCAAATAAAGCAAAAAAAGTGTTGGCTTTTGAAATTTCAAATATTTGAAATTATGAGGGAATTCGTATTTCAAAATTTTAATTTTTCCTCGTTTATAAATAAAAACAAAACATGAATTTAAAACAACATGATTTGTAATTTTTATAGCATATTATAATATAAACATAATAACAAATATATTATATGACATAAACTAATATATATATATATATATATATATATATATATATATATTATAAAATATGAACTAGATTTAGTATATTTAATATCCTTATATTCTATATTATATTAAAATAATTTACCGATTATAAAATCCTAAAATATGATTTGTAAACATATATGCTTTTCTAGTTTAAAATAATGAAATTTTAATGGAAATTATACACATATACATATCAGGTTAAATTAAGTGTAAATCAACATCACAATAGGGATCTACTTTAAATATGAAACATTTATGATAAGTTGATTTTAATCACAACAAATCTCAACTACGTATCATCCAAAATGGTTCTCTCTGATATAAAGTTTTCAATGGGAGAATAATACTCTCTTTATATATATATATATATATATATATATATATATATATATATATATATATATATATATTTATATATTTATTTTAATGCAAGCACCCATTAAGTTTTCCCATGAAAAGAGAGTGTAAACTAACTTCATCTCTTGTATAATGCCACCAAACTTTACAAGAAGGATAACTATTACAAGTCTAACCATTACTTCCAATAAATCAACTTTCCTTCTCAAATAAAGATTACAACAAAGTCTTATTAAAGGAAACATTTATTACAATATTTCATTTCCAACAAGCTTAAACTAATTTCCAAAATACATAACTACTCAAGAAATCCCATTCTTTAAAAGGTTGAAGAGAGATTGCTCAAGAAAACATGACTCACGTTTAAATTAATACCAAATACAAAATGAATAATTTACAAGAAAATGAAAGCTTCCACATAGCCAGATTCTTAAAGATACAATGAGAGTGATGTCCACAAAAAGATGAAGAAGGCAATGAGAAGCCAAGTTTACAAGAGACTCCAATTATCTTCCATTTGAGATCCAACTTCAAATGCCTTCAAAAAAAAACATAGGGAGAAAAATATTGTTTAATCATCCAACCTTTAGGCATCATTACATGTCTTTCCAAGATTAGAAGACATGCTAGCCTCCCCCAAGCCCATGGGAGAGAGAGCTAGCTTCCACAAACTTTTCACAAGATAAAGGGAGACATAACAACATCATATTTTCACAAAAAAATCAATCCAAACACTAATATGAACACCAAATTTTTGCAAATAATGAAAGGAGGAGAAACCATATTCTACCTCCGAAATGGGGAAGAGAAGATGAGATATCCAAGGTGCCAAAAATGTGGTCCAAACATTGGATGCACACAAAAAAGAATCTTCACAACCTCCTTATTCCTCCAAATCATCAAACCCTCCTTATTTCTCCACCCATTCACCAAAATCCTTCTTGGGAGGATTTTCAACCCAATGGGTTTCCTCTCCATAAATGGGGAAGGGGGTTCAAACCATATGAACCACCTTCCGCACCTCAAACCATATGAGTGGAGGAAAAAAAGAACCTACATGGCTTGCCCATCAATCCATGAGGTTTGAGAGGGAAAATACCTCTCTCTTCCCCCATAAAATCTAAAATCCATCATGCCATAAGATGGATGGAGAAAAATATAACAACACAAAGCATACTCAACAAATAGCAACACACAAGAAATAACACACACATTTTAAACAAAACAAGACTAAGATCTAACATAATATAAAACATTAAATAAGCTTAAGGAGCCTACCTCCTAAAACTCTCCAACACTCTAGCTTTTCCACTCCCTTATCCAATCAAGCTCTAGCTCCAAAATCACCAAGCCCCAGAAAAAACTCCAAAAAAAAGTTCTCGTCTTCCCCCATGAGGAGAATTTGAAGAGAAGCCAAAAATTTCCTCACTAATGCGGGGTGAAATGTGTCACCCCTTTCTTCCCTCCAAGTCAAAGATTCCAAAATAAAAATAAGAAAAGATAAGTTCACTTTTAACACTCCGTTCCCAAAATTCCCAAAATGAAAGTAAAACAAGATTGTGCAACTTTCTACAAAACACACATACCAATCCATCTTACACGGATGGTGACCAAAGAGAGGAAAAATGGGAGGAATACTCACTTTATGACTTGAAATTAATCCCCCTACCTATTAGGTAGGGTCCAAGGGATTATTTTGATGCTAAGTGAACTCCCAAAACAAAAGGGGTCACTTAAAATGCCTAAAATAGTAAAAACTAGGGTTTGGCACATTTGGGCACCGGTGTAGAGGATGTGGGGCCCACTCAAGGGTTCACATGTGACCCTAATCCTCTCTAATTAATACATAATTACCCAAACACAAAATTTAATGCAAGTGGGGACCATTAAGTCCCCAAATAAAGTTTACTTAACAAACTAAAACATCCTAACAAGATTAATTTTACATGACATACTACATTACAAATGAGGGTCACTCATGGTACCCAAAATAATGAAATATAATACTAAGGACTCATACAGTTAACACGGTTAGGACTTAGCCCTATGGGCCACTTGTGCACAATTTGTGTAGCTGCCCTGAAACCCACGTTCTCCTATGACCTGTCACCTACACACTCATTACACACATTAAACGCACCTATCCGATACAATGTAAATCAACTGCTAAATAAGCGATCAATGAAATCTATGATATCCTAACATCATCATGGAATCGTAAGTGTGAAAACATGCTCAATTACACCCAATTTACCATAAGTTAGCCATAGAGATAAATATAAATGAAATACATCCATAAAATCTAGACATGCAACTAAGCAAAGTATCCAACATATATCAATTAGGTCCAAACAACATCGTAATAAGTTAGTATCCACAACATAAAATGAAAAGGTTTCAACATACTAATGAATTCAAATTGGTGCTACATGCTTAAATCTCCATACATGTCCAAGAAAGTCAAATCTCATAACATAATGTCCAAACAATACCAAAATATATGTCAAATCATGTCTATGAATAAATAAATCAACAAAAGCGAGGCCATAAAAATGTGGGCACTCTACAACATCATTTAACAGAAATGAAGATTCAGAGTATGAAGAGCTCTAGTGCATAGAACAAGAACTTAATATATAAAGGAAATCATACATAAGGCTGAAATGGCACAGATTACAATCTCCTTATAATGAAAGATCTCACTAAGATTTATTACAAATTGAATCTTCTCATGTCTTCCTTAGCTTCTACTGCTTTTTCTCTCCAAAAAGATCTTTTTTTTTTTACGGGATGATATCCCTTCTTATAGATGCTTTGGGATTTTTCCTTGATGTCTAGAACCAGAGCCTTAACTTCTAGCATTCAATTCTCTTACATGATCTTTCCTTTTGATCAAAATATCAACTGCTCATTAGGGATATCTACAATTGTCTTTGATTTATACCTGGCACTTCGTAAGTCAGTGAAGCTTTTTCATTGTTATGTGGTGGCTTGATGCCTCTCGAGGATTTTACGAGACTCTACTTTTCAAAATGCACCTGATAGACACATGGAGAGTGCATGTTTGTTTGTGTCCCCTTTCCTTTCCTTTATTTGAATCTACACCTAGGTGACACATGGAGAGCCTTTCAAGCATCCCTAATATCTTTCTAAATTTTCCCTTACTAAGAAAATCCTTCGAGGTCTATGATAGGTGTACAACGCGACACAAGTTTAAGATCCCTTCCCTCTTTGTTCCTATCCCAATTGCCTGCAAGACACGTAGAAGCCTTTTCGCAGCTCATAATATCATTAATTTTTGCAGTAATGAGCCACATGTCTATGATCCCTAACACTCAAAGGGCATATTTTGAAGCATTATAAATCTTCTGAATCAAGATTCTAGCTTGAGGACCTTTGAAGACACCGCGTTGATGATGGTGGAGGAAGTGAATTCTACATTTGAGAAAAATCCTTGAGCATCGGATATGAATCTGAGTGTGGGGACTAAGGAAATCACCATAGTAGTAATTTGGTCATAGCAGGAGGCATACGGCTTTTGCACTAATGTTACTGATTCCTCCCTTCTAGGATTGTTGTGTCAATTTATTGGTCAAATCCTTGACTGCATTATCGAGATGATATAAGCTTGGTTTGGAGGCCACCATTTTCCACCTCAATTGTATGTAACATGGCCTAGGTTTCCACCACCACCACCTACAAAGCTATGAGGGTTTCTTAGGATAAGGCTCCTTTTAACTCTTTATGGATCTAGTCAATTTATTTCCCTTTGGCCTTTATCTCGGCTTAGTGAGTAGTGACCATGGATTCTAATTTTTGAAGGTTGGATTGTACCTTCTTCAACTGATTACCGAGCTTCAAATAGTTTGTAGTGACAGCTATTATCACTATGATTTCATTCATTAATTGAACCTTAGCACGAGGTTAGAACTCTAAAAGATTGACCGTATCAGTCTAATGGAATAATCCTCTAGCTGCATTTGCCCTGTGGGTTTGGATACCTGAGGGACAAGATGGGTGATTGTTAAGGAAATTTTTGATGGTCATATAATGACCGCATGTGCTTGGTAGCTCTAGCCGTCATCTCCTTTTTATTTTTCTTTTCCCTTCTACTCTCGAGAATCCTTGGAATACTCATCTTGACTCAAAAACTCATAGGAAGAAGGGACCATCCCTCCTATGAATGGGAAACCAGTGGCAAGTGTAAGGGATTATGTCTGTGGTTGGGGCATCGAAGCTAGTAAGGCCATGGAGGAGCATATCATCACATGGGGGAGAAGGTTGGTATGTTTGAGGGAATTTGTGGAAACAATTGGTCAAGGGTGGGGAGAGAGTTTGTGACGGAGCAAGAGACAAAGGAAAACCTTTAGAAAGGGAAAAAGGAGGTGGAGGGGGATTGAAACAGATCTTCGAGAGGAGGGAGAGGTCAAGAGAAAAAAACTACTACTGCGATTTTGACCTCTTACATGGTGGGATGGAGGCTGGTTCTTCCATAGGTCCTTCCCTCAAGGGGATAACTGGAGGCTATGGTGTGGAATCCAGAGTTGGAAGATTCTATTGAGGAATGGAAGATAGAGGCGGGACAGGTGATTGTTGTCGTTGGGGGTCGGAGGACTCTGTGGTTGATTTCATGGGCCATCTCGATGTGATTGTGACCATATCCTCACTCTCTATTTCAAATGCATGATCCACGTCCCAGAATTCTTCCCAATGCTCATCACTAGAGACACCCTCAAAATTTGGGGTGGTCTAACCAATCTCCTACTGTATTTCCAAAAGGCCTCGATTTTGTTTGTGCTCTAGTCCTTCTCTTTTAGGGCCACTCGGAGTCCCTTAGCCATAGTAAGAGTGGGATCATACTTGTATTTGACATGATGGATTGTCTCCCGAGTTGGGGTTGGTATGCGAGCTTGATAAATGTGTGTGAAACTCCTCACTGGGGACTTCACCTTGTGTCAAAAAACTCCCTAGGCTCATGTTTGTAGGAATCTGAGATTTTGGTATCGGTAGGGATATTATCCATTTTTCCATCTAGGTCATACCTCCATGAATCTTGAATTAGGGAAAACCCATAGGAGGACAAATTTTTCGTAAGGCCATGTTCTACCTTTCTTTTCAATATGGTAATTCCTCCCTTGCTTAAGGGAAGTTCAAAAAGTTCCTTCTTCTTTCAAGTTGAGCCGAACTCTGTGTCCAAGATTATTAGCTACTAGGTAATTTCAAGGCCAACCACTCTGCCGTGAGGACCATGGGGAACATGAAGGACGCCTCCTTAAAACCATGAAGGAAAATCATGGAATTTCCTTTGGAAAAGAAATAATCATAGGGGTGCATGGGATTTGTGAATATAGAATACACTGAGTCATTCATCCTATTGTCGATCCCTTCTGGATCAATTTTGAGTAAGAGGGGCTCCACAAAAGAATTTCAAAATTCATATATGTCTGACAAATGGGACAATACATGGGTCCATGTGGACACTGGTATGACCTTTTGGGAGTCTACTTCCACATCCTAGATATTCAGGGTCATAAATTGACTAAAATATTTAGCGTTTTGATAAAGAATGAGGTGAAACAAATAGGATGAATACCTGAAGGTTAAGGACACTAAGAATTAGTCAAGCTATTAGCAAATGAATCCCATAATGACTTATGTGAAATTTGAAGTAATACACCTATTCTTTGGAAACATACCTCATTTGGAACAAGGCTCCCATATGCCAATCTTGATACCTTTTATGAATCTTGACCGAAAATGAAGGCTAGTGTAGAAGACATCTCGAGAGTCTATTAAAAGTGATTTCAGTGGTATGGGAAATTTGGTGGTTCTCGTACTACCCGCATCTTCCTATCTTAGTTCCCTATTAAGGAACAAAACTTGTTTTGACATTGTTCCTAAATAGTTTAGAGTTTGGCCATGTCATAGAAACTGGCCACTAGGTCTTTCGTCAGGGCCAACATGTCCCTGATAGTTTGTGGTGTAATCACCACCTTTAAGTGCCTACCCTGAATGGTGTGGGTTCTAGAATGAAATAGTCCATGCACATCTGAATGAGTTCCGGGCATGGGTGTGTGAGGGGCACCATGTACTAGGAAAGCATGGTGCTCTAGGTCCTATAGCTAAAAGAATATTTTGAGTCTCTAACTTGTGGAACCTAGCAAACGTTGCCTCCCTTAAAGATTTAGGCTTTTATTGAGGGATGGGTCAAAAACATTATCCACGGGTCGAGATATTATTGAAGGTCATTGAACGGGGCCCTTCATGTGGAAAATTTAATCTTGGCTATAGAGTTCGAGGGGGCATGTTCACCCTGTGTAAGACTTTATTGTTGGTCTAGAGCTATAAGCTACCATGGTGCTCCTCTGAATTTAGAAATAGTTAGAATTTCCTTAGCTCTGGAATTTGATAACTAATTTGGGGAACCTTGGCATTTGGAGTTAGCACGTTGAATGCTCTTTAATACTTAAAGATCTACCCTCACTTTAGGCATAATGGTTCACACGTAAATAGGGTCACTTCACACAACAATCCCTTTCCAATTAATGAACTCAACTGACGCTTTGCATCTTTTGAGGGACTTTACGTCACGTTGAAATATTTTCTCCCCTCGAGTGCTGAGGAAATTTATGATCATTAATTCAAAAATAAAATAGGGTGGTACGGTTCGCTCAAAATTTCAAAAGGGGAAAAAATGCCTCCGAAAGGGACACGTGTCTAAGACACTTATTAAAAGAAAACAAAATATACAAGCAGATAAAAACAATTGTACATATAATACAATATGGTGAAGGACCTACAAGAACAACTTTAAGTGGATCCCATTCACCGGAATGGCTAAGGGATCACCCTCCATAGTTTTGAGTTCAAATGAGTTGTGTTGCTTGCACTCGCTGATTCTAAAGGGCCCTATCCATAGGGGATCAAATTTTCCATGATTCTTGGGCTTGGCGGCTCTTGCATCCCATTTTAGGACCGTGGTTTCAACCTGAAAGTTTGGTTCTGATGTCTTTTGGTCAAACCAAGTCTTGACTATCTGTTGGCAGCTAATCATGGCCTCATGAGCTGATTCTCATTTCTCCTAGAGCTCTACTAGCTTGGTGAGTCTCACTTGCATTTCCCCATTCTCACCTATCTTGACTTGCTTTAATAGTTGTAATGCAATGGGGATTTCTAGGGAAATCGGAATCAAAACACTTTTCCCGTAAACTATCTCATATGGTGAAGCTCTTAGGATCTACTTTGGGGTGATTTGATCAGCCCATAAGGCTATCTTGATGTGTTCATGCCATAATTTATTATGCTCATGCCCCATTCACTTTATAAGTCTGATTAAGTTTTTATTGGTAGATTCTACCAAACCATTTCCCTATGGATAATAGTTGGAAGATGTCTTTAGGTAAATCCCATGTTTTACCACAAAATTAGATACCTTGGCTCCCACAAAAGCTTTAGCATTGTCTGATATAACATGCATGGGGGCCCAAAGCATGTGGTTATATCTTGTAGGAGTCCTAGGATTACATTTTTCATGGCCTCCTTAAGGGGCACTGCTTCCACCCACCGAGTGAAGTAGTTAGTTGCTATGAGGATCCATTTGTGGCCAACACTAGAAACCAGATTTACCATTCCGATGAAATCCAAACCCCATTGGGCAAAGGGTTCCTCTACCAAGATAGGATTGAGGGTAATGTCGCATTCCTAAAAACCGGTATAAACTTGGTGCACCCTACATCTATTTACCTTTGTATAACTGTTGGTGAACAAACTTGGCCAAAAATATCCTTCCTACAAGATTTTTATGGCTGTAGTCTAGGCATAAAAATGGCCTCTCGAGCTCCCATGGTGTAATTCATGCAAGAATGTTTTAGCCTCCCCATCATCTAGGCATCTCAACAGGATTCCATTAAAATTCCTCCTAAATAGGAAGCCATTAACTATGATGAAATTACTCCCTATTGCCTATAATATCTCCTCTTTTTTAAGGGGAGATGATAAGGGTACTTTCTAGTTTGCATAAAGTGAATTCTATCAGAGACCCATCCTTCAGACCTATCTTCCTAAAGGTACATTACTTCCCCCATTCATTATTGACCTCTGGGATAGATTCTGTGTCAAATATTGACACAACCCCTACCTCTCACAAGTTTCGTGGGTTTCACTTCTATGTCATACTCAAGATCTTGGTGATCCAGTTGGCCCTTTTTTAGTTATCTCACCCTCCATTATGTATTCCTTGATGCTAGAGTGAGCCACCATGACCCATATTTTGTTATGTGTAACAAGGTGTCTAAACTTCTTTAGACCTTTAACTATGGTGTAAGCTTGTCTTTCCATGAAATTGTATCTTGTTTCATAGTCATGGAGAGTCTTTGAAAAGAAAGTGATTGGGTGTTCCTCCCCTTGTAGTTCTCCCTTTTGGGTCAGCACAAATGCTATGCTATGCTTTCCCCGTATACATACATAATGAAATATTTTGAGAAGTCAGGGTTGTGGAGCACGGATCTAATGCAATAGCCCTTTTATTAATTCGAAGGACTGATGACCTTCATCGGTCCATTTGAAACCGAGGTCTTTTTTAGCATGAGAGTGATTGGGTGGATTGTCCCCACAAAATATGATATAAACTTGCCAAAAAAGTTGATCTTTCCTAAGAAGGATTGAACAACCTTCTTAATTAGCTGGAAGGAAGCTCCAAAATGGCCTTGACTCTTTCGAGGTCAATAGAGACTCCCTCCTTTGACATAATATGTCCCAGGAGCTTTCCTTGGGGTATTCTGAAGATACATTTCTTCGGGTTCAGAGAGATTCCAAACTCTTGACATTTTTTGAATATGGCTTCCAAGGCATCAAAATGTTCCTCCACTATTTTAGTGAACATCATAAGGTCATCAAGGTATATGAGGATTACCTTGTTTATTAACACCCCAAATGTGGTATCCATGGCCCTTTGAAAAGTATCCCTACATTGGTGAGCCCAAAATGCATTTTCACATAAGCGAAGGTTCCCCATTTGGTTGTGAAGGTAGTATTATATTGATCTCTTTCTATGAGCCATATTTGGTTATAGCTAAAAAGCCATCCAATAGAGAAAACATCTTAGAGCTATGATAGTCTGTAATATTTGTTCCATAGAGGGCAAGGGGTAATGGTATTTTAGGGAGGCCCTATTCAGATCTATGAAATCTACACAAAGTCATATTTCACCATTCTTCTTCCTCACTAGGACCAGGTTGGAGACCCACGTCATGTGTTTGATCAAAAAAATTATACGAGCCTCCAATAGCTTTCTCAATTCTTTAGCCATGAGGGCTTCTACCTTAGGGTTCACAGGCCTCTGTTTTTGACACTGAGCTTATTCCCTCTTCCAGGGTGATGGTGTGCTAGATAATGTCTTTTTCATAACCATGTAGATCATCATATGTCTAAGCCATTACCTTATCATATTTGTGACATAAGGACATGAGTCTATCTCTTTCCTTTTGAGTCACCGATTTTTTGACTTTCAGTCATTTTCCTTAGTTATTTATAGTTCTACATAGTCTTCTTTCACCACTGTCTCAAACTTTCTTCAGTTAGAACTAGCATCATTTGAGTCAAAAAGACTTTCAAGGGTAATTAAACTCCTTGGAAACTTGTTTATATTTAGCTAAATTATTTGATCCTCATATGCTTCCTCAATTTTGGGCTGAAGTTGATTTCAAATTGGTCGAGCATCTTTGGAGGAAGTGTATGACCTGTTGGTCATTATCGAACACCTGCCAATGATCAAAGTTTTTAGGGATAGAAGGGCAGATGATCACTTTTATGGTGTTTTTATTTGTAATCAAATCTGAGTTGGGTCGAATTGAGACCCTATCATGGCCATCCTATCGGCCTCTGTATTTTGATCATGGGAATTACCTTAATATTGAAGGCCTCGAAATCATCTACCAGATCCCATACCCAGTGTCGATAGGATCTCATCCTTGGGTTCTTGGTGGCGGAAATATTCCTTACTTGTGTCACCACCAACTCTGAGTCACCAAATACTCTCAACTACTTGATACCCTCCTTTCGGGTAGTGGAAAAACCGTACACCAAGGCCTCATAATCTTCTCTCATTATCGATACAAGAGAACTAAAAATGGATTGACCGAGTATTTTCTTATCATTTTGGGATCTTAGGCACACTCAACTCCGAGCCATTGTTTCTTTTTCCACATCAAAATGTAGGGTCCATATTAGAGGATTCTTGGGATATTTTCCTTCTCGTTCATCATGCCCCTTCTCCACCTTTGGGATTGTGGGATTTTCATCAAAAATGACATAAGTTCCCAAGTCGGTGGAATCAAATTTCCCAAAAGGGTCTCACACGGGGAGATTATATAGATGATAATTTTTACGAGGCTCCCCGTCTTCTATGTATAATTCTTCTTCCCTAGTGATCATAGCATGAGAGGCCTCGAAAGCTAGAAGGCACTTGGTCCATTATATGCTCCTTGGAGAGGGTTCTGACAAGACCTTCATTTTGGACCCGTACTTGGTTCGTAGGATTAAATGGGACCAATCCAGAGACATATAGCCTCCAATCTTAGCTGTGAAATCATGGGAGAGGTAAAGTCCAAAGACTGGTGGGATGTTAATCACCATGATATCTTACTAGATAGTTATATTTGGCTAAGAATAGAGCTGTAATGGGAGTCCCTTGATAATCCCAATGGTTTGAACAGACTTCCCATCTAGTTGCATAACTCCTTTCTTCAAGGGTTTATACTTGAATTCCCAAAGCATCTACAATTTCTGGGGCATGACAGTAGTGCTTGCACCAAAGTCTATCATGGAGTTATGTAATAATTTCTTACCTATAATAAGAGTTAAAAAGAAGGGATTAGGCCTTGGTTTACTCACCTCTCCCTTTTGGTTCAACAATATGGCCTCTGTAGGCACTCGGGTGACTTTGACCCATCCCTTCTCCATGGTTATGATGGTCAGATCATCATCTGGTTTGAGCACTTCTTGGAGAAACTCCTTTTTCTCAAGGATACTTAGAAGGTCCCACAAGGATGCATTAGCTAGTATTTTTTTAAGTTGTTGGACTACATTGATGGGTCCAAGTGGCGATGATTTAGGAGATGGATGATACTTCATCCTTTCTTTATCGAGGTGATGGGTATCTTGATTCTGGATAGTTTTCTTTAGATCTTCCCTCATTGTAATTGGTGGCGACATGTTCACGATAGTCGAGGCACCTTGCACGTCTTTTCGGTTGAACTTGGAATTGGTGCATCTGCTTCAATGATTCTCTTCTTGAAGTGAGTGTTATAGTTAAACTAAAAAGGTTTGAGACAGATACCTCATTTGTAAATAAAGACTCCTCCCATACCGCCCAAGAGAAAAGGGCATGTTCTAGTGTGATCTCTACTTCTTATTCCAGGGACATTCCTTGAATATGGGTTGTGAAAGTGGTGTTTTGGGCTCCCAGTGGACTGGTGGGGTCCAGACGTACATGCATCATAACCTTCTCTTGATCATTTTTGGCCACCCTCTATTGCAAGTTCCTTGGGGAAATCCCTTGGCATATGAGAATTATTACAAGGGAAGCACCAAGTGTTGGGGTCTTTCGCCAGATGGTTATGTCTAGGGACCATTTATCTCTAGCTATTGGGAGGAACAATCCAAAGTGGCATTGGTACATGAACTAATTGATTTGATGGATGAACATTTGGTGGTCTTTGAGTATTCTAGTATTGAGTGGGATAAGTGGCTATGTTACCTTGGAATTTTTGATAATTTTTCCTTAGATAGGCTGCCTGGTTCCTTTTAAGGTTCACTATCTTGTTAGAAATGTTTCTCTAGAATATTTCTCATCTCATCCATCTCGGGAGAAGAAAGCTGGGGCTGCGGCGGTAAACATTGGAGCCATATGAGTATGTGGGTAGTTATATAAGGATGTAGGGACTTGAGCAGGGTTTGGTATTTGTGCTTGTGGAAGGGGGCTATCTCAAGATTTATTGGTAAAAGAGTTTTAGAGGGAGTTTCTCGGCATCTATTAAATTATTCTCAGCTTGGATTGTAATGCTATAGGCATGCGGAAAGGAATCCCCTCCTAATGATTGAATCATTACTGAAATATTTGAATTTAGAGATTTTAAATAAAAGACAATAGCCATACTCATGGGTAACCTTTCAGGCTAGAATCCTCTACCGGGTCTTATGGAAAGCTGGTGTTAAAATCTGTCATTAACTCTTGTGAGCCCTTTTTGATACAAATTAGTTGTTGTAGGAGTGATGACTGTCCCCTTCTCATTGAACCTTTTCACCAATGCCCCTCCTAATTGGTCCCAAGTACCGATAGTATTAGGGGTTAAGGATCGGTACCATTCAAGGCTATTCCCTTACGGGATGTGGCCAAAAATGTTAGGCAATGTCTTGCTCCCTTATATAATGCACTGCTCATATTTTTGCTATGTCTTAGAAGTGTTCCTTAGGGGTTTTGAAGTCTTCCCGATAAATTTGGGTAATGGTTTTGGGCCCTTAGAATATTGACTAAGTCAAAAAGGTGCATGGGTGCGTAGGAGAGAAGGCGCGTAAGGCAAGGTTCTAGGAGGGTCTTAGTGGAACTGTGATGCATGCCATAAAAGGATGAGTTGGCAGTGTAAGAGACCTATAAATACAAGTTCCCATAGAAGAGAAAAAGAGATGAAGAGAGAGTGGAACTCTGCATAAAAAATGTTCTGTAAAGGAAATATATTTGGGTTGGGTAGATAAAACATAGGAGATGGATGTATCAAGGGCTTGGATGTTTAAATTTTTGTTTTGAGAGTTAAAGGATAGGAATCTAGTTATGATGCATGACTTCGGTCTACCTTTCTATGATGCTCTGTAATGAATCTAATGAATGTAATAAGGTTACCAATTTATATGAATATGATCGAGTAATGATTGGTGAATTTACATATCTTCATGGTTCTATTTTATGCATGTTTATGGAATGATTCTAAATCCTTGTGCATTTCCCTTTCTGTTTTGATTCAGTTCTTAATCTGTTAAGTAATTTTCTATCTAGAATGACTACACCAGTCTAGATCCGTTACGAGCTCTATGATGTCTACATATCTCATTCCCACTCACTTTCTTTCAATTTTGGATCATAGATGATGTTTTCTTGCTAAAATCACATAAAATAGAGACTCGGCACCCGCACATTCCTTGGGTTAGTGCACAGCACCCAGCGAGTGATAGGCCGACACACATGGTATTCCCTTATTCTTTAGTGGGTGTAAAAATGACTACATTTTCATTTCATTGTTGGGACCTCTTTTCGAATTTGTAGTGGGAAATGGAATACATCATTATCTGTGTAATGAGTAATGATAGAGCATTTAACTTTGGAAAGTGTTGAATCATGGTTTAAGATCATGGAGGATGAGTTTTCTCAAAGATTGACATTGGACCTAAGTTTGATGCACGTAGATGGGTAGAAGAGAATATCTATCATGATTTTTGTGAAACATTTTTCTGTTGCTTCCTAGTAGAGTTGTATGAATGGCTCTTGGAATATGTGTCTAGATCAATCTAGTATTATAGATCACATGCAAGGACCTAAGAAGAGTACCGAGAGAATTTGAAAGATGTAGATCTAATGTGGAATCATCTTTGTGGATCATTGGTGGAAAGAGTCCGCTAGCTACACTTTGGAGTATGCTATTTCGACATATTCTTTTACGGAAGTCACGAGTTTGAGTTTTTGTAGGATCGAGAGGATCATTTCTACGTGTTATTCCTCTAGCCATAAATATATTGATTGTTACATTGATTTTAGAGGCATTTTTGATGGCGGCTAAACCATTATGAGCATTTGTAGAGGAATATGATAGACATTGCGATGGAGAAAGAAAGGGAGGAGAGGTAACTCAATTATAGTGATTCACGTGAAAGGGAGATTACTAGAAAATGAGAGGTTGCAAGTGTGATGGATATATGGAGGCAGATGTTGCGAGAAGGATTTGAGGTTCACACAAAAGACGTGGAACCTAGGTAGTCTGTTCTACCCCATCTTGGCAAGTGCGTAAGAGAGACCCCTTCAACTTTTGATGAGATTTCATCACGAGAGAGAGAAGAGTCATTGGCACACATCTAAACCAACATATTAACAAGACCATAGTGCTTGGTTTTCCATATCAATGGAGGAGTATCGTTGACCCAATTGGTATCAGTGGAAGTGACAGATCTACACCCAAGAGATATAATTTCTTGTTTGGGACTTTTATGGCTGCACATACCATCCCAGTGTTAGGAGGAATTATTTAAGCGAGTTTAGACACACAAGCCTTTGATCTCACATTTGGGACTAGCACAGGTACACTATTAGTAGTGGCACATTATCACAGATCATTGGTGTGTAGTTCAGTGGAACTTTGGGGACCCTTGGCATAACCACTACAAAACCTAGTGGATCTAGTGGATCCGGTAGTAGGGAAATACTAGAGGAAACCAAGGCTCTAGCTCGGGAGAAAAAGGGCCCCTGACCACCTCCTAAAGTTTTCTTTGAGATGTCTTTACATTTTCTAGATTACAGGGGTATTGAATATGCTTTAGAGAACATTCACAAGTGTGAGTTTCTATGGTGCGCAAAGGGGATCACAACTCCAGAGAGGAATGTCGGTCATTTTGCAATGATGTTGCAAGGGCGCACACATAGTTGGTATAAGAAGTATGAACCCCATCAAATGATGTTAGATTACACCACGTTGAAAAATGATTTCCTAGCATAATTCCACATCCCTAAGTTTGAAAAAAGAGTGTCAACACCCTCAAGGAAATTCAGTAGGGAATGGTAGAGAGTGTGTGGGAGTATGATGCATGGTTTAAGACTCTCCTATCAAAGTTTTCATATGACATTCACCCTTCACAACATGCTTAATGGTTTGTTGGAGGGTTGATAACCCCATTTAGAATAGATTTATCTCATAAAACTTTCACATACCCACGTGAGGCATTGGAAGCCGCCCTATGTGCTAAAGTTGTTGGTAGTGTTGACACTAGGGTTAGCCCATTCCTAGAAGCTCAAATCACTGCTATTCCTAAGAAGTTGGAAATGTTATCTATGAACTCAGCTCATGAGACTCGTAGTGGAATGTGGTGTACAGATTGTGAGGTAGAGGGGCATGCCAAGTATAGTTTCCCTCGAAAGACAATGCGTGCCATAGTAGTAGACTGTGAGATTTTTCATGGGGACCATGATGCGAGTAGATGTCCCTTGTTACAATGTGTAATTTAGAAGAATGTATCTTGCTACTATAATATCTACACCTCTATGACCCATGATACTAAGGATTTTAGGCTTATTGATCAGATCCATGAGGCCATTGATCATGGTGTGTGCCAAACCAGTGTTGTCAGTAGTTCTAAGGGTGATGATCACCATTATGAGGAGTGCGTAGATGGAGGTGCATGTGTAAGGGGATTTCATGGTCATGGTAACCGAGGGGAGGAAGAAGTGAGTTCCCATGTGGAACCTATTTTAATTATGGATCTACAAACCACAACAAGCACAAGTGCCCAGGACTTATTGCGGTGATCATGGTTTGAGAAGAAGTACAAATATGAGGAGTGCCCGAGTTGTTTGAGCATATGAATCGTAGCAATAGAAAGACAAGGGAATTGCAATGGTAAGCATTAATAAGTTTGAAACACAATGGATGCCACAAGTGACACGTGATGTAGGTTTGGAACTTGTGTTGGTGACAACAAGAGTAGAGGCCACACGTACAAAGGAAATACCAGCGCGAAGAACCTGATTTTAAGGGAAGAAGTGGTACATGGGAAGTACCTAGATCCTGCACATAAGAAGGAGGTATATCAAGAAACCATGGATGTCATTTGGAGTTTACAAGGAGAAATATAGTGTCTAAAGGAGCATTCTAGGAGGGAGGAGAAAAGAAGGAAGGTTAAGGCACCAAAGGATGACTGGATGAGGTCAAGGAAGTGTGTAAAATGCTAAGGAAAGAGAATATTATTCCCTTGCTAGGAGCATGGTTGAGAGAGAAGGTACCATATGCCGAGAGAAGAATGTAAGAGGAAGGTATTACATGCAAAACTTCCCCCTCATAGCCTTGACTATGATAGGGAGATCACGTTAAATGTGGTCATGGATGGATGGATCCTTAGTAATATCCTCATTGACATAGGCATGGAGGTCAATGTTCTCACCTTAGATGCATGGCATCAGATGGGAAGACCTGCATTATAGCCATCTTCAAATGTGTTGTATATGGCGAACAAAATGAAGGAAATGCCCATCAGTGTCTTAAAGGATGCAACTATCACCATTCAAGGAGATAAGTTTACTAGGGACTTTGAAGTCTTGGCACTCACCAAGGAAGACAATTCCCCCAATTACTTACACTCCCATGGTTTATAAGAAAAATGTGGATATTCGGTTCAACAAGGGATACATAATATTTGAAAATGAGGAGGAACATGTCATCATACCCTTGGCTGATGGGAAATCAACACCCTATATTGAACCTTTGGGAGAAGAGGTCCTAGATAGAATATATGTGTGCTCAATCAGGGATCCAAAGGTAATCCATCCCACAGAAGGAGTTATCCGATTTTAGGATGCTCGGTCCTTTAGTGACACCACCAATATAGCATGGAATAATTGGGCTCATGGGACCTATGAGTTGATTGGATGACATTTAAGAGGGTTGGTGATAAAGGTGACAAAGGCGTGTATGCAGTTTGGTGCCTGGGGGAAAGGAGCTACCTAAGTACTCAAAAGGAGCCTTCCCTGAGGTATTTTTGTAGGAGATAGAAGCTCAGTAGAGGGAGGAAAATGAATGAAGAGGGATGCTAAGTTATGTCCTACTCGGAACTATTGCACGCTAGTGGATAACACATCGAGATAATCTCTTGGAATGGCACAAGGTGAGAATTTCCTTCTTTGTAAGGTTTTGCAAAGAGCAACGTGCACCGTGACTATAAAAGAGTACCATGGTAAAGAGATCGCTTCCTTTCATATCCAAGCATTAAAACAACTGGATGGGAAGTGCGAGAATGATTTCCACCTTCATTATGGGTTTACAAGTTGTATTCAACCTATAAGGTTATGCATGTGCATGGTACATTCATGCTGAGACACACCACCAGACAGGGAATTGGCAAGAGTTAGTGGTTGATCTCATTCAAACATTCGAGCATTGGAGTACAAAACCCTTGGTGGATGAGGCGTTGCGGGTTGTCAATTGCCTTACCATTGGGGATAGTGTCATGGTAGAGGATAGGTTATTGAACTTTCTAAGTGAACCTAGCCTAGAGGCATGCTTTGAGGAAGAAGAAACAAAAGAAATATAGTTTGAGCACGCATGTATGGAAAAAGAAAAAGGGAATATGGTGTATGTTATTGATGGAGAAGAAGCAAAGAACTTGGATGTTGACCACTCTATAGGGATGCACGAAGTCATAGATAGTTCTGATTAATGGATGCACACCTATCATGAACCTTTAAATATAATGAAGGTTAACATCGGCTCAGAAGAAGAGCCTAAGGAGGCAATCATTGGAGACTATTGGTTAGAAAAAGAAGTCTCTAAGATCATTGATATTTTACATGAGTTTAAGGATTTATTCCCATGTGGATATGATGAGCTTAAAGGCATTCACCATTCCTTGGGGGAGATGAGGATAAAGCTGAAGGAAGGTGCACACCCAGTTAGGAAAAGACCATCCTAGGATGAATCCCAACCTGTGCGTGAAGGTCAAGGAAGAAATAGATAAAATGATAGCATCGGGTATTATTATTGAAGTTGAGAGTCGGAATGGATAAGTGCAATGGTCATTAGTATCAAGAATGACAGAAGAATAAGGATTTGTGTTGATTACAGGGACTTGAATGTAGTATGTATCATTGATCCTTTCCCAACCCCATTTACTGAAGAAATCTTAGGAGTAGCAAGACGTGAGGTCTACTCTTTCACAGATGGATTCTCGGGCTATCACCAAGTAAGAATTACAAAAGAGGACCAAAGGAAGACAAATTTTTCCACTGAGTGGGGAATTTTTGCCTATACATTCATGCCTTTTGGGTTGAAGAATGCGCCTGTTGTGTTCTCACGCATTGTGGTGCAAGATTTCCATGACTTTATCCATAAATTTCTTCAAGTCTACCTGGATGATTGGACAATATATGGGTTAGTAAAGGACCATTGTGACAACTTAAGGATGATGTTTGAAAGGTGTCGGTAGTTGAGGATATCCCTCAACATTAAGAAATGTGTCTTTGCTACCCGTTTGGAACATTATTAGGACACATCATACATAAGGAAGGTCATTAGTAGATCTGCAAAATTTGCAGTAATTGTAGGATTGAGGGAGCCTACTAGTCAAAGTGCAATGCAAAGATTTCTCGGGCATATGGGGTACTATAGGAAGTTCATCAAGGGTATGCCAAGATTGGCATGCCTTTAGAAGATTTGTTTAGATAGTAAATTTCCTTTCATGGGGAGATGCACAAAGCATAAGGCATTTGACACTTTGAAGGATAGGCTTGTCACCGCACCCATCCTACATTTCCCTTCTTGGGATAAGCCCTTCCATGTTCATTTTGATGCCTCAAGACCACCATTGGAGCGAGTACTTGCACAACTTTGGTGAAGGGTTCTTGATCGTCCTTTGTGATTTGCAAGTAGGAAGTTGATGCCAGCGGAGCATAATTATACTTTGTGGTGAGCACAAGGCATTTTCCATGATCCGCACACTTCATAAATTTAGACAGTGATTTGTTGGCAACCCCTTTTGTATATTACATTGACCATATGGCATTGAAATACTTGTTGAACAAGCCTATTCTACAGGCGCATATGTTGATGGGTACTATTGTTCCAAGAATTTGAGTTCATGGTGGTTTTCAAACCAAGAAAGAGTAATTCTAGACCTAATCATTTGTCTAGGATTGATTCAGGAGAGGACACACAGAGCATTGAAGAGACTATGCTAGATGCACAACTATTTAGGTTACGACATGCACCCTCGGACTTAGAAGATATTGTAGTATTTCTCAAAATGGGTGTGGCACCAGTCAAAATGAAGGCCTTGGAGAAGAAGAAGTTGGCCATATGTGTCATGCCCTACATGCTAATTAGTGGAGATCTATACAAAATGGGTCGTGATGAGGTTATGCATCGATGCATACTAGAACATGAGTGCATTACAATTATGGAAGAGGCGCATGGTGGGATTACAAGAGGACACTATGCAGGAAATGCAACCATGTGGAAGATTCTACTCGCAAGGATTTGGTGGGAGACCATTTATCAAGATTGCATTGAGTTGTACAAGGCCTGTGACCATCGCCAAAGCACCATGGAAAACACGGAAAAAGGGATGAAATGCCCTTGTGACTAATAGATGAGGAACCATTTGAGAAGTGAGCTATCAATTTTTTAGAACAATCTCACCGGTGGTGTGAAGGACTAGTTCAGCAGTATATCCTCACTTGCACCGATTATTTGAAAAGGTGGGTAGAGGCGCGTACTACAAAGGATTTTAGAGTGGCTACAATTGCTAGATTTTTATGGTAAAACATAATCAATGATTATGGATTTTTTTGAGTTTGAAAAGTGATAGAGATATGCACTTCCTCAATGAAATGGTCAGGATATTGCTAGCAGAATTCATGGTGGCACATCAAAAAACTACTCCCTATCACCCTCAAGAAAATGGAACTATTGAGGTGTTTAACAACACACTTAGCCACACATTGACTAAAATCTATGATGTTGGTAGATAGGATTAGGATGAAAAGGTATCAATCATTCTTTGGGCATATAGGACAACCTACAAGAGGTTGAATAAGGCCACACCATTTCAATTGGTGTTTGGCATAGAGGCTATCCCTCCAGTTGAATTCATGTTACCCTCTCTATGTATAACATGCATAGAAGGATTAGATAATAAACAAGCACTGCCAGGAAAGAATTGACAAGTTAATGGAATTGGATGAGAGACGATCATTACCAAGGTAGAGCCAAAAAACTAAAAAATCAAAACAAAAGGCATGGCATGATTTTCACATTAAGAAAAAGAAGTTTGAGGTTGGGTAGATGGTCTTACTATATGATTCAAAGTTTCGTGCCATCCTAGGAAGTTGAAGGTGCATTGGTTGGGTCCCTACATCATCTCGTACATCCTTGATTCAAGCACGTGCTAGATGGAACAATATTACCAAGGCACTTCAATGGGAGTAGGCTGAATCCCTACTATAAATAAGTCTTCTTGGTGTTTGTCATAAGGGATTATTGCTTTAGATAGTTCGGGATGTCCTTTATTTCATGTTCCTTTTCATGTGTTTCCCTTTCTTGTTGTTGTTTTTTTGCACCTTGGGCGCCGGTAACCTCGTTACTTTTTGAAGGTTGTGAATGCACAAAGAACGCGCATCATTTTAGTGTGGGGTAGAGTAAGGTGGAAGAAATTGCAAGGTATGAAGCACTAGGAAGGATTGCGTTGGAAAGCCTAGTTGAATGGCCATGTGGAAGGAAGTGCATGCAAGGAAAGGTGAAAAAGGATGGTTGGTGTCAGGGTAAGGCTACATTGTGGATCCACGTACAAGAGAGGAAGAAGCATAAATGCAACACAAGGTAGGCGAGAGAAAAAATCATGATAGAATAAGTGCCTTTAGCACTAGTTACACGCGCGTAAGAGTCTCTGTCAATATGGATTGATTGTGTGCAGAAGGTTGGAGAATTTTCCACGCAAGGTTGGGTGCGTGAGTTAAGGTGCTAAAGATGGGTTTTTTTGAAAAATATGCATTAAGTGTTAAAGTATGGTGGTAGGTGAAGTGGCATTTAATGCTAAAAGTGGGAAAAACTATAAATAGAAGGTTGGGCACTTCATTTGTTTACTTTGTGAATACAAAGAGGAAGAGCTTTTGCAAACTAGGGTTTCAGAGTTGATCCGTGTGAAGAAAAATTAGAAATATTTAAACCGTGAGTGACTAGTTTGGATCTACAAACAAGAAGGGAAGTAGTTCATGGGCGTAGAGAAGGTTGTGGAGAAGCGTCGTCTTGTGAAAGGGATATTCCAATTAGGGTTTGGCAGCTAGGGCATGGGTTGGAAAGGAATTTCTTCACAAGTTTAAGATTTTAACTTAGAAAAGATAGAAGAGCGGAGTTAGAAAGAGAAGTTGAAGTGATAACCCAAGAAATGGCACCGAAGAAACCATTAGTAACACCTATGAAGGGAAAGAGCAAGAGAAAACAACAAGAGATTATCATAAGTACCAATGAGGAATGGTATGTAGAAATGTAGTACCCGGATGAAGTTTTTATTAGGATGGAATGGGAATCCCACTTAAGAAAAATGACAATAAGTGAATACAATCATTGCATGAATGTGATTGAAAAGGAAATGGTGCTGGAGTTAGTTCACCCAAATTACCGAGAGAACACCGAGGGTTACCAATTTATAGAGATGAAGTCAAAGTGAAGTTAGAGAAGGCGGGATTATTACAAAGCCGAGTGCCTCTATCGGTGGCTAATGTTGCACATACATGAAGACCACTTTCACTTCACGGGGCATAATATGTACATAACCTCTCAGCTAATTTCAATATTCATAGGCCTTATTTGTGAGGGAGAAAGCTTAGAGGAGGACCTATGCAAAAAAGAAACAATTAAGGAAATAGTGGCCATGTATGCGTACAAGAAGGGGTCGGGGTAATTTGATATCATGGATATCAAGACCTAGTGATGAGGATGGCCGCGTGCACGATAAAAAATCAATACGTAAGAAAGATGGATGCAAGCAAAAATTCTTTATTGAATGTTTATAGAAGAATATCCGAGGGCACCATCTACAATCTGTCCACATACATTAGAGATTAAAGTATCACCAATGGGAAGGAGACAATATTCTCTTTGGTAATGTCCTCTTGACCATTATGTTTTTAGAGATTAAAGTACCGGATACTGTGAGACAAGTTTGTTTGGGAGTACCCAGAGGAAGACCCCTTGCCTACAAAAAGATTTGAGAAATGCACTTGTGATAGCATGATGTCTGTTCACAAAGCGCATCTTGAAAAGTGGTATACAAATTTAAGGAATGCGTTCACGGTAGAATGGAGAATATCGAAACAACTACGATTAAGGTGCTTACAAAGTAGGAGAAGCTGAGTTTTTGTATACCAACACTTTTCTATTGGTAGGTTCAAGTTGACTAATGAAACCATGTGCCCATGGTACAATCTCCCATTCCCTTCATTGCTTTATAGTTTGAGGGGAGTTAACATATTTAAGGATTCCAAGAAGTTAAATCTTTACCTCGAAAGTATAGACGGGACCACAAGGATTTGCGCAGGACATTGGTCTACCCCAAAAAGTGCCCGTACGTGGAAATTTACATGTCACATGAAGTCAAAGCGGTGAAACCCATAATTCTTCCCATTGCAGGGAGGTCCACAGTGTGAGTATACCTTTACATAAGGCCCAAGTTTGAGAAGGGAATTTATCTTGAAAGTGAAGTATCTATACCTGAGGACCCAACAAGTAGGAAGAATCCGTGCCCGAGACGAGAAGGAAAAAGAAATGTAGAAAAAGGCACCAAGTGCCCAAGATACATAGGAAATAGGTGCCCTAAGAACAAGTGCTAGAATAAGTACTTACATGCACAAAAAGAGGCTGCAGTCAAAGAGGAGGCAACAGAATAGGAAAATCTTATCACAGAGGAGAAATCACTAGAGGAAAAAGAGAAAGCAGAATCTCTTATCTTTGGAATCCATAGTTAGGAAGAAACAAAAGGTGATGGAGGAAGCTGATTTAGAGGAAATAGAGAGCTTGGAGAAATACATGGGTGAGAGGGATGACGATGAAGAATATGAACCTGAAGGAGGTTGGGAACCACTTGTTTTTAGTATGTACGATTTAGAAGAAGAGGGCAGGGAAGAAGAACATGAGTTCCTTTTCATGTGGCACAAGGGTAGCTAGGAGGAGGAAGGTACCCAGAACATGGGAAGAAGTGAAGAGGTTGGTGCACAAGATCAAAAACTCCAAGCCTCATGAAGGAGAAAATAAACGAGGTGGCAGAAAGAGAAGTAACAAAAATCATTGAAGCCTTAGTAGAACAAGAATTGGAGTGCAACGCTGATATAGTGATGGAAGAAGATAAGGAAGAAAGTGTAGGGAAAGATCATGGAAGTGTGGGAGGCCCTAGTCTATCGGTAACTATTCCTAAGGGCATGCATATAGGGGGAAAGCGCATGGAGATCTAGAGGAAAGGAATGAGCTACATTGATGATCACAACAAGGTGTTATGCGTGTGCTTCCAAAGCACAGTCCCAATAGATCAACTCTTGGCAATGAAGTCATTTGATGAAGAAGGTGCATACCCTTGGACAAGGAAGATGCTCTCTTGGGAAATTGAGTCCCACATCGATGAGCCATAGTTCAAGGTAAGCAAGGAGCACTAATGAATATTCCTGATTTAAAAGGAGACAAACCCTTGGTAGATGCTCAAAACCTTTCAAATGAGATGTTAATGCAATGCGCTCAAAAAGGTCTCAGTTGAGGTTGAAGCTAGGCTCTTTGGATGGAATGATAGGGTAAAATTTCTAGAAGCAGAACTAGAAAATGAGGAAGAGCTAGAAGAGAAGGCCAAGGATTTAAAGTAGGAGGAGTTAATTAGTGCTCAACTAAAGTGTGAACTTAGGGAAGAAAATTCAAGGGTGCACGAGGTATATAAGAAGGTAGAATCCATCACAAATGCCATTTTTTTGAAGCATCTGGACCTAGCACCACCCGCACAAAAGTATGGATCTTCCCTTGAGTGCCTTGAAGACTTGATGTGCATCCTCACCATGGAAAGACAACCTCTAGCCTTAGAATCCATGGAAGAAGTAGCAACATGCCTGGAGAAGGAGGAAAAATTAAAGGTAGTAGCAATCATGGCTGAATACAGCAAATTCCTTGCTGATGTAAAGATTGTTGCCCATACCACTGAGGCCGCATATGACAACTACATAGATACAAAGATAAAGTGGTGAGTATTCTGGTCACCAACTATGAAGCAGAGCTTAAAGAGTTCCAAGAAAAGAACAAAGGGAACATAACAAAGTGGGATAGAATCCTAGATGAGGTTGAAAATAAGTTAGAAGCTATTAAGGCCCTAAGGGGTACAATCAAGAACTGGCTAAAGGAGCTATACCCACAAATTACTAGAAGGATGGATGAACTTGAGGACGTGGGAAAGGATTTGGAAAAAATTATTGACACTATGAACGCTCAAGGAGATGGATTGAGTTTTGGGGAGGTAAGTCCCTAGTCGGTGACCTCTACCGTAGAGAGTGTAAAATGAAGTCAATTCCCTGGACAAGTTGGAGGCCGAATTGTGAAAATATTTTCCTATCTTGTTGCAATAATGCCACCACTTCCCCATTATTTATTCTTTCCCAAATTATTCATTCCCTTATTCTTTTCCCAAGATGTTAAGTCTTTTGTGATTCTTTATTCATTGGAGAAATGTTCCCATGGGTGGAGAATAGGTAAAGTGTGGGGTGATGTTGGGCCCCTAAAATATTGACTAAGTCCAAAAAGGTGCATGGGTGCGCAAGAATGAAGTTAAGAAATGGGTGCATAAGGAGAAGGCACGCAAGGCAAGGTTCTAGGAGGGTCTTAGTAGAACCCGTGATGCGCACCCATAGGACAAGGTCTCGGGACTTAACCATATTTGGCATCGGGAAGGACACGAGAAAAGCATGACTTGACTACACATGCGGAGTGGATAAGGTGCCAGCGAATGACAGGTTGTCCCAGGAAGGAATATGCCATGCGATGGAAGCTCCTAGAAGACCATCATGAAAATGAGTGGAGAGATCATCTTTGGAGGAGCATGAACTTAGAGGACCACATTCGAGACACTTGCCATACCGAGGCCCAAAGGATGATTTGGCAGTTCAAGTGGCCTATAAATACAAGCACCCATGAAAAGAAAAATAGAGAGATGAAGAGAGATCGAGCTCTACAAAAATGTTCAGCAAAGGAACTCAATTTGGGTTGGGTAGATAAAACATAGGAGATGGATGCATCAAGGGCTTGGATGTTTAAATTTTTGTTTTGAGAGTTAAAGGATATGAATTCAGTTATGATGTATGACTTCGGTCTATCTTTTTGTGATGCTCTATAATGAATGTACTAAGGTTACAAGTTTATATGAATATGATCAGTAATGATTCTGGTGCATTTATATATCTTCATGGTTCTATTTTATGCATGTTTATGGAATGATTCTGAATCCTTTTGCATTTCCCTTTTGGTTTTGATTTAGTTCTTAATCTATTAAGTACTTTTCTATCCTAGAATGACTACACTTTGATCTAGATTCATTTTGAGCTCTATGATGTCTTGCATATCACATTCCCACTCACTTTCTTTGAAGTTTAGATCATAGATGATTTTTACCTCTAAAATCACATAAAAGATAGACTCGATGCACTGTGTGTGCCTCATGTGAGTGCCCAGTGCCCACCGGGTGATAGGCCGACATGCATGGGATTCCATTATTCTTTGGTAGGTGTAAAAATGATTGCAATGCTTTTAACACGTTAGCTGGAATAGGGTTCCACACCATTAGGGGTGTGGGAAGAATGAGTGGGTGATGCAACCTAGAATTTACCAGATAACACCCTAGTCACGCTGGCACATCACTCGGCATAGATCGAGCACTCACTTGAACCATGCAAAGGTACTAGGTCCCTCTTTAGGGTTGCTATAGTAGGATGTTAGCGTGATGAAGGAAGAAACATATATGTCCATAATTAATCCACCATTCTACCATGCATGCTACATTTAGATCTATGAAAGAAAAAGCTTAAACAATAATCATGATTGAATTAATAACATGCACTACTCAATTCCACACATGAATGACACTTAGATTCAGCCAATATCTTCCATCTATTAATAAACACAGAATCTCCTTACAATAATGTCAATTTATACCAATGCACATGGATCTATTATAGTAATCCCATCGTATATCTCTTTATCACACACACATCCATCTCTCATATATCTTCTACTATGTGCTTCACATCATATATATAGGTGGGGACTTTCCCTTCACTACTTATATCTATTCCAAAAATAGGCCACATGTTATTAATATCCATGAGCCACTTACAGCATAACCACACATAAAAGTGTGCTATCTATAGAATTCTTATAGTTAAGTGAAGTGATAATTCTATTCTTAGTTCATCTCCATGTAAAACTCTTCGATCCGATCCTCTAAAGATAGCCAATGCATGGTGCGCATGTCTCTACATTTTGATGTGTTCCACATGCCATCTTCTAAAAATAGGTCGTCATGCTCTAAATCAGCTAAGTTCTTAATGCTAAACTTTCCCTTCGTGCGCGGGATCTTCTATCCCTCCACACCCTTAAACCTATCTTTCTCTCTGCACGGACTCCTTATGTGATCTAACAAGTATTCTCTTGATCAACATCACCCCACACTAATCGCAATGTCATCCCGACAATGGGTATCTCCAAAATTGAAGTAAAGAATAGAAGAATAGAAGAATGGAAAGAATAAGAATGAAAGAATGTAGATAAATAAAGAAGTTTTATGATGTTATGAGGAAGCCTCCTTTGTATCAATTTAAAGTTTCAACTCACGGATACTCCTCCTTTATTTCAGCCTCAAGCCTTGCCATTTAGTGAGTGATTGTTCTAATTTATCTAGAATCTCCACAAAATGGATTCCAACTCATCTCTCAAAATCTCTCATTTTTCATTCTATATAACCAACACAATGTTGGACATTGATGTCATTCTTCCTTCTAAAAGATCCATCTTCTATGTAATGAGCTTCCCAAGCTCTTCTAGCCAAGTCTTATGTGGCTCTTTGCAACTTCTGCTGGACTCACACTTTTGTTTAACCATTGAAAATCTTTCTATGTGGCCCAATGTTTCATCCTTCATTTCTCTTTGGACCTCATTGCTTTCTTCCAGGGTCTTCATGTTGATAAGTGCCTCTAGAGCTGTGTAGATGTTTAAAGCCTGGTTTGTTGTCTTCAATACCTCTTGTAGCACTTGTAACAACCCTTCATATGATGCAATATTTCACATTACTGACACTTTCTCTCATTCTTCTTCTTGTTTTGAGTTCCTTGGCATGGGAAGCAGCAAAGTTTAATCTTCAAGTACTAAGTCCACCAACTTTCCTACATAGTGTATCACTGAAGGAAATGTCTACGTGGTATGTTAGCCTCCAAGTGTTGACTAACTCTTATGACATTGTCCCCAATCTCCTCTACGATGTTGATAAATAATTCATTCTTCTTCTGTGCCAAGTCCCTCTCTTGTGTTATGTGCGCTATCTCAACATCCTTTGTCTTTAGCTCCTCACGTAACGCCCTTATCATTGTAGCTTTATCCATGTTTCTCCTTGCAACTTCAGTAGAAACTTTTACTAATGTGTTTCGACCTGCTCATCGACATGACAGTAGGATTTATTATCATATGTCTAGATTGTGGTGCCTTCTTCAGCCATCTTGAAACACATGACTCTTCACATATATCAAAGTTAGGCTCATCCATATGGGTGTGCATTGACCATGATAGTTTCTTCCGTATAGTATAGAAGTGTGCATTTGGTTGGGAGTCATTATATCCTCATCCATTAAATCCAAATAAATCCTTTTGTACTATCGTGCTCTGGAAGTGGGCATGAATAATTTTTCGTACCGAGCATACCCCATGGTGGTGAAATGTTCTCTCCACTTTTTCTTCTAGACCGATTTGCTATATAGGGACCTTAGCTTTCAAATTTGAGACTTGTGTCTCCATATCCTAAACATTCTTTGTTGATGTCTCCTCTGGTCCCTTATTTTCCTCTCCTCTTTCCTTTGATTCCTCACCTTTTCTTCTATGTTCTCTAAAAATTAAAGGAGAATTAGGTGTGCTTTCCTCTTAATTTTTGCCTCCTTATTTAACTTTAGTTTCCTCCTTCTTTTCATGGTTACCTCCTTAGTGTGTGGAGAGAGTCTAGGTGATCTACGCACCGTGGTTGGAGTAGCACCTTAGGTCCTTGTTCTCCTAAACACCCTCTTAAATTTTTTCTCCCCTTGGACTGCATTCAAGTCCTCATCATCCCCCTCTTATGGCTGAGGTGGTGTAGTGGTGTGCTCATCTTCACCCTTATTAATAGGATGCCTCCTACCTCTATGATCCAAACCACCACTATCTTCACACTCCTCCTCCTCTCTTTAGAATTTTTTTCCTCTACTTCAATTGGATTGGGATGTGGCTTAGGCACAAACTGATATTTTCTATTCTATTATATGAGGCTTTCCCAACATATTGGTTCAAAACAGTATAATGGCTCATACTTCCCAAAATAAGTGGGAGCTCGGCAAAGTTGGTAAAACCCTATTGTATACTCAATCTGCTCATAAGCCACCGGTATAATGGCTCATACTTCCTGAAAATAAACATAAGATATGAGGCTTTGTCTTCATTTTTGACAACATATCAAGCACCTCATCCCTGGATACACATATGTCTTCCTTAGTGTGTGGTAGTCACAATCTACCTTATCCGCGTTGAACACTAGTCATCATGCATCTTTAAACCTGTGTACTAATGCCTGGAAGTACCTTGTTGTGAAATCATATGGAAACTTTCACCAAGGACTCCATGCCCCATATTTCATTGCAAACCACACTATAGAGAAATGCTGGTATACACCTTAAAAAATTGGCGCCTTTCCAACCATTGAAGGCAAGTCCTTGGGGATGATGCATTTATTCTTCCTACCAAAAGCTACACATGGACCCTATCATACCATCTCTACCCGTTGCTTAACCTAATCTGTCATGGATCCCTTACATAGGTACTTCTTGAAGTGTTCTATATGATTTTTGTTCCATTGGATACTCCCATACCTTCTCCTTCTATCCATCTAGCACTCGATCTCCATGAACACTAGTGATAATGATATAGCTCAAAGTTGATATTTCCTCTTGTGCATGCTTCCTCAATGATTGTCTCTGTGATATACCATGAGATGTTGTATACTACTCCTTTAGAATTTTTTTGGAAATGTGCAACCACATTGTGTTCACTTGTGACCACCTTTCCTGGTCATTGAGCTTTGTAATGAGATGTGTGTCTACTTATATAACTAGATACTTCTTTCAGTTTTTCAATGTCCATATCGCATGGACCCTTTGTATATCCCAATTCCTTCTTGGTCTCTAGTATTGTAGTTTTATCTATCAAATCATCTTACAAATTATCTCCCATGCTTTTCAACCCTATCACGAAGTGGAGATGCGCATAGCTGAAATTCGACTTTGTTGTTCCTGCCCAAAGTAGAAAAACTCCTCATGCACTCTACTCATAAACCCCTTTGGTATAATGGCTCATACTTTCTGAAATAAGGGATCTCATAAAGTTGGTAAAACCCTATCCACTACAATAGCTTCTCACCAGCATTGTCATACACCTAGTTGATTTGGCATATCTTCCGTCGTGCATTTATTTGTCTTTTTTCGACAAGCACGCGTTAAGCTCCTTCTTGTTCTCAATGGTACGGTGATTATACTCAATTAATTTTCTTTTACTTATGTTAGAATCCCACTCCTTTCGATAATAACCCCTCTGGATATTGCATCTCCAAAAAAATTCTTTCTAGAGCCATTTCTTCTTCCTTCGTCATACCTACCACCTTCTTATTTCCTTTTACTCCTATTGCAGTTTCTTTAATTTTCTACATTCTTATGTGCCATATTTACCTTGTAATCCTCATGTAGATCATTTCAAATTAAAATTCAACAATGTGTGAAGAAAACCTAGTTTGATTCAGCATGCCCTAGGTGAAATTATTTTCCCTAACTCATCTTTGTCACCTTGAGCTTCACTCAAACCCTTCACAACCTGGGGACACAAGCTTCTTCCACAAACAAATCTCTCTTTCATGACTAGTTACACACCTCTCACACCTTAAAACGATCACTCGGCTCTTCACACTTGGCTTATTTCAAATAATCTTAATCATAATGGTAAAAATGAATTCTCATCCCATCCTTATATAGATTTTTCAAATTTTGATGCATTTATTGCTCCTTCACCTACCAAATATCCCCTCATTCATTGATCAAATTCATTCGTTCCACATGGTACATCTTCACATCCCATCTATAACCTTCTCGACTTTAAAGAGCACCTCCCTACCCTCTAGTCATAGAATTCTCTTCAACATGTTCCCAAGTACCCAAGTACCTCATCATTGTACCTTCTCCTGGTAGTTATCATGGCCTCCACTTGCCTCACGTTATATTGTTCTTTCTTTCATCTCCATCCTTGGTAACTTTTTGATAAGAAATCTTCTTTTAGTTAAATCATACCCATAGCATCTTATTCCTTTATCCTTTCAATTCCCACAATCTTGTACCTAGATATAAACAACCACCCCACACTAAAGTTATGTGCAATCCTCTGCACATAAACATTCTTCACATATTAATTAGCTTCATGTGTGAAAGCGTGCTTATTACACAAGAAAAATAAATAAATTATTCTATATAGGACAAAGCATAACACTAATGAATGAAATAAATTAAGGAAATATGGAATGGAAACCTATTCTAAATGGCAATACTGCCTTATTACAAACACCAAGAAGACTTATTTATAGTAGGGCTTCAAAGATGGTACTCCCAGATTAAAGTAATCTAAAGGCTAGCCATGTTCCATCAAGTGATTATAACTGGAAAGCACACGACTCAAGTATATAAGTGATGAAATACAACCCCAACCAATGTACTTTGAGCTTTCCTAGATGGTGCAAGAACTTATAATCATAAAGAAGAACCATTTTCCATTCAAGTTTGAACTTCTTATCCCTTATGATTATGTCTTGCCATGCCTTCTGCACTAGCTTTTTCTTGCTTCGACTCCATCGTACTATGGCTCATCGCTCATCTAGTTGAATCATCTTCTCAATACGCTCTTTTAAATCCTATTCATCATGGCTAGACCTCTAGTGCACATAACAAGATAATGCGTGAAGAAGGTAACATAAATTCTATAGGGAGAATGACTGTCTAGAAGGTAAACACCAAGTGAAATGGCGTAGCTTTGTTCGACTTCTCTTATAATTTGTTCTATATGCCCAAAGAACAACTAACACTTTATCATCCCAATCCTTTCTCCCAAAACATCACAAATTTTGGCTCAAAATCTTGTTAAAATCTGAATAGTTCCATTTTCCTAAGGATGATAGGGGTATAGATTTTATGGTGTGCAACCATAAACTCATCTAATAAGATCTGATTGTTTCATTCAAAAGTGTGTCCCCTATCACTTGTCAAGATTAAAGGACATCCATATCTTGTAAGAACATTCTCCCATAGAAAACTAGTCTACTTTAGCTCATGCTATAGGCGAGTCCTTTGTAGGTGTTGCTTCTACCCACCGTGTGAGATAATTTGTGCAAGTAATGATATAACATGACCCATCCTAAACGTATGTGGCTGGTGAAATAGGTCCTACAAAGTCAATGGACCATTTATCAAATGTTTTAACACTAGTAATTGGTCTCAAAGTCATCTCATTTTGTTTCCTTGGTTTACCTAGATGCTAACAATGGTCAACTCATGCACGCTTTACAATATGCCGTCAATCTTTATATAGTGTCTCCCACCATAATCCAACAAGTAAGTATCTTCCGAGAAGTCTAAGCATCACCTACATAATGGCCTCCTACAATACCACCATGGGATTCTTACATAATATCCTTGTGCTCATGCTCTAATACAGTGACGTAATACTTCATCTCTGGAAGGCGAAGCCGAAATTGTAAAGGTCACCACTAATTAACATAAAGTTAAGTGTCACACGTATAATAAGCATATTTATTTTCTAATTCCTTCATTCCGGATGATTTTTCATCGGTGCCATAGATGGAGGCTAATTTCAAATAGAAAGGAATAAATGTCTTCTAATTCCATGGGCATGGATTATAACCTATATAACTATGCATCTGACATGGTTTCTTTAATTGTCTATGCTTCCTCTCCGAGTTTATTCTAGATAAATGGTCTAGTCTAGAGTTACTTTTCCCTGGCTTCACCACAACCTGTGAAGTCAAACTCTTGAAATAGGAGTACCCATCTGCATCAAACTCGCATATGTGCCCTTACAAGAATGGTTTTTTACCAAGTACTTCAATGCCATGTGATTCGTATAAAACACAAATGATGTTGCTAAGCAAATTTTGCTACAAGAAACTTATGAAATGCATAGATCATTGATCATCTAAAGCTTCACACTCTGTAGTTGTATAATTTTGTTCAATAGGAGCCAACTTCCTACTAGAAAACAAAATTGGATGATCGATAATACCTTCACCAAGTTGAGATAACACGGTGACAATGGCCATACTAGAGGCATCCACATGCACATGAAATGGTTTATCCCATGAGGTAAAACATAGAATAGTGCATGGTATTAAGTTTCTCCTTTAATATCTCAAATGTACGTTGTTGACAGGTTCTCCCCATGATAAAATGCACCTTTTCCTTTTAGTAATTCTTCCAAAGGTGCAACAATCTTGGCATAATACCCTTTGATGAACTTTCTATAATATCTGTATGACCTAAAAATCCTCACACCTCACTTTGACTTTGGTAGATGCTTCAAAATAATATATTGTTAGGCCTAGAATGATTTGGAACCTTAGCTAGAACCTTCCTTGCAGATTATATGTCCTAACAATATTCCAAATGGTGTAGCAAATATGCACTTCTTGATGTTCAAAGAGATACTCAATTGTCTACACCATTCAAACATTAAGTGCAGATTATCACAATGATCTTTCACAAGCCCATATATTGTCCAATCATCTAGATAAACCTGTAAGAAGTTGTGAATAAAATCCTTGAATGCCTAAACAACTATCAGGTGAGAATGTAACAGTAGTGCGATTTTTCAATCCAAAAGGCATCACAATATATGTAAAACTACCCCATTCAATAGTAAATGTTTGTAAATTTTCTTGATCCTCCTAAGTTAAAATGTATCCTAACGATTGATACCATGATTAGGAATTAGAAAAAACCCATAAGGAAAGAGTATATTTCGTGCCTTGCTAAAATGCCTTCTAGTATTTCCTCAATAAATGCCATATGGAATGGATGATTCGTCGTGATACTTGCAGCATTCATCTCCATGTAGTCCACACATATTCTAATTCTTCCATCCTTCTTAATAGTGATCACTAGTCTTGTGACTAACCCATTCGACTCATCAAAGGGCTTGATAATTCTAGATTTCAATATTTTATCAATTTCTTCTTTTACCTCTTGGTACAAAAATTGGGGTTCATTCTATAAGGTCTCTTCCTAATGGTCATCGGTCGCACCATCCTTAAGTTTTATCTTCATTTCCCCAAGTTGATTTATGCACACCTTTAAGTTAATGATACCCTCGAGGGAATAAGTCCCGATAATCCCTGAGTAACTCAATGATCTTTGATACCTCCAAGTATGACTAGTAGTCTCCAATGATGGCCTCCTTAGGCTCAGCCTCCAAACCTATATTCACCTTCTTTTTCTTCATGGGTTCATAATAGGCACATGTAGCCTTGTTTGCACTTTCTAAGGCCTCACACACCCCTTATGAATCTAGGTTCTCAACTTCCTCATCATCCACGACGTAAACCATCTTCCCTTTCTCTTTCTTAAGGAAAGTGCATTCAAGTAGTATGGAGTCCATTTCTTCTTCCTTTTCAAAATGTGCTCCAAAATTTGTCTCACCAAATAATTCCTGAATATGCTCTTCTATTTTTGCACTATCTCCCATGGTTAACCACATAACAAATTTTAATGCCTCTTCTATTGGAGGTTGGGAAGAAAAGTATTAAAGGTTGGATCATTTTTATAGTCAAATTTTCTAATTCCATTCTCTCTATGTATTTCTACATATACATACCATGCACACGTGCTTATCCTTGTAGCATAGAGTACAATCTATGCACCCAAAGTGAAGGGGCTAATGCTTCCGTCCTACTATCTAGAGTATCTCACACTACTACCGAAACGTGATGCTCAAAAGGTTGATCACCATAATAAGTGTAGATATGTGTAGGTGCATTATTCCTAAAAACCTAATAGATAGGGTGATCCCAATCTATTCCCATTTTATAATATTATCTTTGTGGACTACCCACTAAAGTGCGTTGTTGTCTTGTGTAAGGTATTACTAACATATCACTTCTCTTAATTTGATCTATCCACCATGTTTCCATGGATTTCAAAAATATAGGAAGATATTCTTCCCTTATATACCAAGGTACTGTGTTACCTATCCATCAAACCGAATGAAGTCCATTCTTACATGTAACCACACTTTTTACCTCATGCCCTACTAGTTCATATGTACCATGAGCCCAATTATCACAAGAAATACTCGTAGTATCACTAATAGAATGAGAATCCTCCCACTATAGGATTCCTTCTTTTGATGGCTCATTGACCTCTGGGTCTTGAATAACACGTACATAAATTTTGTTTAAGTCCTCCTCACTTAGAGGCTCAACATATGGTGTAGAATTCCCATCTATCAAAGGAATCACAACCCTTTCCTCCTTGTTCTCAAAGTTGATATACCCCTTATTGAATCTCAAGTCAATGTTATTCGCATAACACCAAGGTCATCCAAGCAATGCTAGAAAACTATCTACTTCTGCGCAAGTGCTAATACCTCAAAAATCCCCAATGAACTTGGCTATTTATATAGTTATAGATGCATGATGCATCCTTTAAAACTCCTATGGGGGTGGCCTTAGTCTTATTTACCATAAACAACACATTAGATGATGGCTACAATGGAGGCCTCCCCATCTATACCCATACATCTAATGTAAGCACATTTACTTCCACACTGTGTATCAATCAAATATTTCTCGACAACCCTCCATCTACAATAACATTGAATAATTTCCTTGTCATAGTCAATGCCATTAGGGAGATTTGCATGCAAGATCTGCCGCCGTGTCTCAATACTTGTGCGTGGAGTGTTCCCTTTTAACCAACTTCCCAATAGTGGAATAATGTTCTCCTGGCACAACATTTTGCATACTTCTCTTAGATCATCAATCTCAGTTTGAACTGTCTCTAATGCTTTCTTCTGCTCCTTGAGGTACTATATCTCACCCTGAAGATTCCTTAGCACTTCCATAGTATCCTAGTAAACTTCCTTCTGATGAGTAGGATCTAGGTACCTTGCATGCAAAACCTCCTCCTTGGTGATCGTAGGCTTTTGGTGCAATGCCTCTCTTGCACGTGTCACTTCAGCTCATGTAGTAATCTTGACAGTTAAGGCCTCAAGTTCTAGTGCTATATTGGGCATCCAATGATTTTCCTCCACGTGTTGGATCCTAACCATCCCTGCACCTTTATTCTCCTACTTATGTTGTTTACTAATATGTTCATATAAGTCTGGGAACTCCTTATAGCTATGGTTCTTTCCGTAAAAAGAACACGCAACATTTTGGGGACATTCACACCTATAGTGGTTAGGAGATCGTATGTATAACATGTTCCATGAGGGAACTTAACTCTTCCTCCACCGCAGCCTCATCCTCCATATCCACCATGATATCCATGTCCCTTCCATGACCTCCTTTAAAATGACCCTCATTTCTGTCATAGCGCATTTGATTATGATCCCGATCCTGGTGCTCATTCTTACCCCTAGAATTATCTTTTACACTTGTCTATCATACCCCAATGTCTATAGCATCCTAGATCTAACCAATAACTAACAATATTTAATATCATGGGTAGTGGACCTATAAATTTTTAAAATATAGATACATTCTTCCTTATCGCACGCTATATGTAACAAAGGACATTAACTAGCATCATGATTCAAATGAAAAATCTCACAGTCCAATAGTAATGAGCATCTTGTTTTGTGAGGAAAACTATCCTTGGTATGACCTTCTACTTCACAATTTGTACACCAAATTTCATGAGTGTGTTTCATGGGTTGAATTCGCGATAGCTTCTTTAAATGCTTTGACATAGCTATAATCTATGCCTCTAAGAATGGAATAACACCAATGTCAATGCTTTGAACTACCAAACACATAAAACTACTTTAGTGCTTCGTGGATAGTTTATGTCTTATGTGACAACACCCTTCTAAATGGTGTAATTAATCCTCCAAAAACCATTATGTATGCTTCTTTGGCATGAATATCAGGAAAGCTAGATAGAAGTGTCTTAAAGTAGGCATCATACTCATGTACACTCTCGGTGGTGCCCTATTTGATATCTTTGAGCATGCTAATACTTTTCTACTCAAATTCAGGGATATGGAACTCTTTCAAGAAAAGCATCATTCAATGCTACATAATCCATACAAGTTTGATCGGGTCAAACTTCTATATATCTTCATTTGTGTGCATGTCCCTCGTAATGTAGTAGTGAATTGACTTGCCTTGCACTCAGCAAAGAACCATGATCCCTTTAGCTTGCCACAAAATTTCACACATATGCACATTATCCTCTTTGCCTCCTCTTTGCCTCTATACTTTGGAAGAAAAGAGAAATTTCCATATAAATGTTTTGTGGTTGCTTTATGGGCCTTGATCACCGATCTAGAACCTCTTGTGTCCCTCTACCTCTAGAACCATGAGATTCACTAGAAATATAACCACCTATACCTCATGATCCTCCACCTATACCTAGAATATGACTGTAGATGTACTCCCCTGTGCTCCGACAAAGTAGTACTATACTGAACCCCTACAGTCTGTGAGGTAGTTCCACTTCCAGAGGTGAACCCAAAATTTTGTGCACTCACATTCTATGTGGATGATGTGCCTGAAAACACACCTCTGAATAACATTGAAGCCATTTGTCCTACCATTGATGTAATTAATCCCTAACTTACTCCTTCTCTCCTACTTTCCAAGTTAGCTTGTTGGTTATTTTTCATACTAGATACTAGAAAACCAAGCACAAGGGCTAGGTCACCAGGTGGATTAAGATGCGAGCCCCGTAGCCTAGGTAGTCTCTACTAGCACACTTATGTGTCAAGATAAGGGAGGATCTCTATCATGTTTTCTAAGATGGGGAGTTCCGATGCTCTGGATCCACATCTTCTATGTGAGCTGTAAATCCTTCATGAACCATCTCTCTCATCAACTCCATACTTTCTGCAACATAATGTTGCTTCTCTACCTCCCTCTCATGTGCCTCATTATACTTAAGCCACCTTTCCTCTCTCTACCTTTTTGCCGCTAGGTATGCCATCTTTCACCAAACCTATTCTTTCCCTCGTGCATGGTAAAGTTTAGGTAGCCATCATTTACTCTCCAGTTCAAAGTTACCATCAAGATCTTGATCACTAGTGGAATGCCTTACAGATATGTTCCTCTAGGATACCGCAAAAACTAGAATTCAACTACCTCTGGGAAATAATACGTCAAAATTGAATATTCCATAATATAACTATTTAGAACACCATGAAACCATGTATCCACATCACGAGTCTAGATCAAATTAGCATCATAAAGGGCCTGAAATTCTTCCTGTGTCCAAACAAGTGTGTGATACCTCCAATTCCACTGAGATGCATAAGTAGTAAGCCACTTGTATAGTTCTCCTGGAAAGATAAAAAAGCTCTCGTATAGGCTGTCATATAGATTTTGTTCTACCCAAGTACGTATGTTAAACTCAGATCCACTGTTGAACCGCCGTGCATATTCTTCCTTCAAATCATGTATCCACTCCTCAATACTTGCTAGAGTTAACCGGACATCTTCATTGTGAACCATCCTGAAAACAACTAAAAAACTACAATGGAACCAATGATGCAACCTATAATTTACCAGATAACACCCTAGTCATGCTGGCACATCACTCAACCTAGACTGAGCACTCACCCAAAGCATGCAAAGGTACTAAGTCCCTCTTTAGGGTTGTTGTAGTAGGATGTTAGCGTGATGAAGGAAGAAACATATATGTCCATAACTAATCCACCATTCTACCATGCATGCTACATTCAAATCTATGAAAGAACAAGCTTAAATAGTAATCATGATTGAATCAATAACATGCACTACTCAATTACACATAGGAATGACACTTAGATTCAGCCAATATCTTCCATCTATTAATAAACATAAAATATCCTTACAATAATGTCAATTTATACCAATGCATATGGATCTATTACAATAATCCCATCGTATATCTATCTATCACACACATCCATCTCTCATATATCTTCTACTATGTGCTTCACATCATATATATAGGGTGGGGACTTTCCCTTCACCACTTATCTATTCTAGAAATAGGCTGCATGTTATTAATAGCCACGCACCATTTACAGGCATAGCCACACATGCAAGTGTGCTATCTATAGACTTCTTATAGTTAACTGAAGTGACAATCCTATTCTTAGCTCATCTCCATGAAAAACTCTTTTGATCTAATCCTCTAAAGATAGATAATGCGTGGCACTCATGTCTCTACATTGTTGATGTGTTCCACATGCCATCTTCTAAAAATAGGTCTTATGATAAAAATTAGTTAATTCCTTAATGTTAACTTTCCCTCACGTGCGGTCTCTTCTTGTCCCTCTGCGCCTTAAACTTGGCTTTCTCTCCCATGTGGACTCCATATGTTATCTCTAACAAGTATTCTCTCGATCAACAGTGGGCTTCCATGATCCCAAGAGACAAAATTCCTTGGAGTTGGGGGTTGAAGATGAGCAATGGAGATGGGTCCGAGAGTTCTAGTTGGTTGTGTAGAAGGCCTACTCGGTGAAGGTGTTGAGATAACTCTATTCAAAGGAGATGGAGATATTTTGATTTTGTAACCTTTCCTATTGCAGTGGTGGATATAGCTATAAATAGTCAAGTGCACCTTCCTCCCTCACTCTCTCCCTCACTTGTACTCATCTTGTAACTCTAGCGGATCACTTGAATACTACTAGGATTAGTAGATATTTGGTAATGGAAATCTAAATGTGTAGATGTTTGTCCCACAAGGTGTGTCATAAATTTTTTTGATGATTATCCTTGAGGATGGACCATCATATTTGTAGGGAACCTTAGGTTAGTGGGATGTGCACCCTAAGGTGACCTTAAGGTTTTAAAGAAGCTAGTTCTTCTTTATTGTAGGAGGTAAAGTTATGAGAAAGCTAGAAAGAAACATAAAACTTAACGAGGGGTGATGCACCAAGATAAATCCTATGGAAGGAGAAATGTCCAGAGAGTTCAATCGAAATAGTTTGAAGAGTGTTAAAGCATGATCTACCTATTTAGTGATACCTTAGATTTAAATTAGAGTTGTAAAAGGGGGGTGGAAAACACAATAGACATAGATAAAAGATAAGTCAAAATCTAAGGGCATATAACACGATAGATTGCATAACTTCCTGACATCATTTAACATAAACAAAGATTCAAAGTATGAAGAGCTCTAGTGCATGAAAAAGAACTTAATATATAAAGGAAATCATACATAAGGCTGAAATGGCACAAATTACAATCTCCTTATAATGAAAGATCTCACTAAGGCTGGCTATTACAAAATTGAATCTTCTCATGTCTTCCTTATCTTCTACCTATTTTCTCTTCGGAAAATATCTCTCTTTGTTCTAGGATGCTTTCTCTTGTTGTAGATGCTTGGGGTTCTATTTGCAATGTCTAGAACAAAGCCTTAACTTTTAGCATTTAATTCTCTTACATGATCTTTCATTTCCATGCCAAAATATCAACTACTCATTTGGGATATTTGCAACTGTATTTAATTTATACGGTTGATGATTCCTAAGTTGGTGAAGCTTCTTCCTCGTTACGTGGTGGGATGACTCCTCTCGAGGATTTTACCCAAGAATCTACTTTTCAAAATGCACCTGATAGACACATGGAGAGTGCATGTTTGTTCGTGGCCCCTTTCCTTTCCTTTATTTGAATTTGCACCTTGGTGACATGTGGAGAGCCTTTCGAGCATCCCTAATATCTTTTTGACTTTTCCCTTGCTAAGAAAATCTTCGAGGTCTGTGACAGGTGTACAGCACGACACAAGTTTAAGATCCCTTCCTTCTTTGTTCCTATCCCAATTGTGCCAATGAGACATGTGGATACCCTCTACGTTCATCTTTATACTTAGTCAATTTTTCGAGCCAAGCAAACAAAAGAAGCTAGGAAGGGGAAACAAGAAAAAGGGAGGGGGATATTTATCAAAATATATTTATAAAATAGCTCTATTGATACATTTCAACATCCCCTCAATCCTACACATTTTGGTTTTCCTAGAATGGCCTCGAGAGTTGAGTGCATCTAGAATCATGTGTTGATTCTTAGGCATAAAAATTGGTGAACCCAACATGAAGGACTAGTTCCTCTTATTTCCTTTTAGTTTCATTTTCTTTAGTCTCTTTTTCCCCCTTCCTCTATTTATTAGGTATTTAATATCTCTCCAAATATATATGGTAGATATTTTGGTGGGAAATATGGCTTGAATAGACATTACATCAATTTTCAACTTCAAAAATCTCCTCCCCTTTCCGGATGGGTTGATAACTACAAAACAATGTACAAACCTCCCCTAGATATGTCTCAAACCCCACTAGTAACATGAAAATAAAGGAGGTTTTTCAACCTTTAAAAATGGAATATGGTCAATCTAATTCAAACAACATGGCCTTTATGAGTGAAAAAATACCATACACTAGAGTTTTTCAAGACCTCACATTAGCATGTAATCGTTAGAAGATGAAATTTTTACATGAATTTCCAATCCCCTTCATATGATATATGAGTCCTTAGACAGGATGAAGATTCATACCTTGAAATTTTCAACAAAAATGTATCGGCCACAAATCATGAAACTCATATCTTCAAGGAAAATAAAAATTACAACACCTAACAATTTATAACGGGGTATCAAGTGTCTTCTCAACTAAACCCTACACAACAAACACCTAAACAAGGGACTCAATCCTCACCTAATGATGTTATTGCTACCTTATTAGGGAGGATTAGAGAACTAGAGAGTGCCTAAACTTCACAACTGACTTATGTAATAGGATAGAACATGGGGTATCCCATTGAAAACAAAGGATTCACCCCCACCAATGCACAACTAATGCAACATCCTATACAAAAAGGTTATCCAATCCAATCCATCTAGGTTATTTGCTCATAGGATATGACACACTAGGGATGGTTCCTCATCCATCTCATGCTTATCCTATGCAAGGGATGCAAGAAGTGTGCTCTTAAATTCCATTCCTTCTAGTAATGTGGCACTCCTATTTTCATGTCCATCATCCCATATCCTAGTGTTGTTCCTCCTTACATGAATATGTATTAAAATTCCCTCAGATGGAAACATACACTTTCCTCTCTCCTTATACACAATATCAAGGATCTCGTATGTTTTGATCAATTCTTACACCAAAGCTTATCCAACTCCTCCTCCTCCCCCTCATCAGGGAGCATCAATGGTGGAATCTTACGCAATGGGTACCTATGTTGAATATTTGAAAGAACCCCTTGACTTCACCATATGGGTGTTATGATTTTTCTCCTATTTTATGATCTACCTAAATTTAAAGGAGAAGGAGATCCAAATTCTCATATCAAGGCCTACGGCATTAGATAATTGCTTCCAGTATTAGATAATTCCAAAGAATCTTAAGGGAATCCCTTTATATTAATATTATTAGATTCTACAAGCTTCCATACATTCCTTTAAACAACTTGTTTATGAATTCATTAGAGATTTTGAATTAAAGAGGTTACTGCAAATAGGGATTAGGAGTTTCTACATATCAAGTAGGAACAAAATGAATCTTCTTCCCATTTCATCTAGAGATGGTGTCAAGTTCTTTATTCCTCTGCAAGTGCACCTAACATGGAACAAATGTAACTTTATGACCTTTTCCTTCACTTGCTCAATTGAGAAACCAAGAAGGAATTCCAAAATGTTCCTTTCCATAGTTATGAGGAAATGTTGGAAGGTGCACTTTGAATCGACCAATTCGATATTGATAGTGGGAATAAGACCTATGATATCAATGATAAATTTGTATCCCATAACAAAAAATGTGAACCAACAATATAATGGAGACAAAACCAAGGACCCAAGTTCTTGAATCATAATCATGGTTCTACCATGGATGGTGTTATCAGTATGCCTAAAAAAAACACATGGTTTTAGGCACACATGACCTCCCGAGGTCAACTGAATGTGGGACAACTGGGTGGAGAATGTGATAGATGGAATGGTAATGTAATGTTCGAATCTGGAACACCCATATTTTTTTGTTGAGGGAAATGAATGATTGTCTAACTTGTTTTGCTATGATTAAGATGATCACAAAGGCATAAGTAGGTGTCAATATCTATATAACCAAATAACACTCTACTTAGTTGTGGAACATGGGGAAATTTCCCTTCACTTTGTATGAATTCAACTTTGAAGAGGGTCATAAAGATATGATGAAAGATGGGATAAGGAAAAATCAATGGTTTTGGGGTATAAGCCGGTCTACTCCGATCAACCCAATATTCCTGGAAATATCTGATTCCTCATTTAAGGAAATGAGTTGGCCGATTATTATAGGAGACATGAGTGTGGCTTTGAAAAATATTTGTTCAAGCCTTATTCTATTTCTATTTTGTCTCTCTCAATATTTTGTTTTCTAATGAGTGGGTCAAAGATTCGAATGTGTTGTTGTGGTGGACCTAGGATGGTCATGTGGGCATCAAATTAGGAGAAATGGAAACAAAAAGTAGGCTAAAATCTAAAGGGATGAGAGCTAAGACATGGTATCCTAGGCCGCTAATGAAGTAGTAGTTGTGTTATCTCTAATATAAATTACTTTAATTCCTACTTTTAAATCAAATAAAGTAAATAAACTTGAATTAAATAAAAGAAAGTTGATTTCCTATTTACGAGAATCTAATTAATGCATAATAAAACAACAAGATATCTAATTATTTTTTTGTTTTTCAATGAATATTTAAAGAAATATATGAAATGAATCTATTTTAAATTCTAATATTTTTTTTCTCTTTTCTAGAAATTAATTAAAACAAAGATGCAAACATGGGGGAAAACTAATTAAAATGAAAAAATCTACTTCTACACTAAAATGAAACAAATAGGGAATAGCTAGATGTAGCTATTCATCTATTACAGGATGTGAGACTAATCTAATTTAAATAAATATTTTTCTAATTTGTAGTTGTGGATATCTAATGTATTCTAATTTCTTCACCTCAAAATCATGGGAAGAAATAAGGCTTCTCAAAAGAAATTTCTCCTTCCCCTAAGACTTTCCCCAGTAAAACAAATGAAATGCATAGTCAAATTAATAATGAAGAATTAAAATACAACATGGATAAGTATGGAAAATCTTCCTCAAAATTCTTTCCCATAGATCCACATGGATAAGAAATGGAAAAGAACATTCTAAATGGAAGTTTGTTTAGTGCAAAATCATACAAAATATAGGTTGAAATGAAGAAATGAAATGTCCAAGTATTCTAAATGAAGAAATAAAAAGTTCCCTGCTTAAACTAGAACCTTCCTCAAAATTCTAAACCTAAGAAAATCCATAGGGATAAGTTAAGAAGAAAATATCAATGGAAATCTTCTTATGATATATAAATTCTACTCCTTAAGACAAATGTATCTAACGACAATATTCTAAAAGATGAGAGATTTGAAGAATTATAAATGCAATCCTAACATTCAAACTATATATGTAGAGGCAAGAAGAAAACAAGTGAAAATTTCCAAGTGTCGTGATGATTTATTTTTTTCCTCATATTCCTTTCAGAGATGAGATTCGCAATTAATCAGAGAAATAGAGTTGGTTGGTTGTAGAAGAAATTACGAAGATGTTGGAGCTGAAAATATGAACAACTTGTAATAAATCCTCCAAAATGAGCCAAATCAAGCTTTTGATCACAAATGTAGATAAAAGCAAAAATAAATGAATTTAGGTCCCATTTTGAACTTTTTAGCATGGAGGAATAAAATGAAATTCAAGTCAAGAATCTCCAACCCATAACACGAGTAAAAATTGGCTTTTATAGAAAATAGCACGGAAGAATTCTAACACACTTGGGAATAAAGAAGTCCAAAATCATGACCAAGAAGGGAATTTCAACATTCCAATAATAGTAAAGATATGGGGGGAAGAAGAGGAGTTCCATACATATACAAAAGATAGGAATCATGTTAAATGTTCAATAAATGGGTGAGAAAGACACTCAAAAATAGAGACACATGCACATAACACACAGGGGTTCAAATTCTTGGATTAAATCACATGGAGCGAACTTGCCTTCCCTTAGGACACGTGTCCTCTTGGTTACATCACTAAAGAGGAAAACTTTAAGAAAGGGGTGAAATAAAATTGTGAAAGAAAGAAAATATAAGTAACTAAGAAACAATGAAACATAATTCATATAAGCATGATGGAGGTAAGGAAAGGGGATCTTGACCTCATCATTTGTTCTAAAAAGAGAAAATCATCATTGGAGACTTTTACATTAGTGCTGATGTGGCACATGTATAATTTTGGGTGCATACTTATTTTTTCCCCCTCTTGGAGAGAAACTTTTTAGTCATGAATGCTCTTTTCTTGTAAAACATGAATTTTGAGTATGGCATTCCCAAATGGGAGGGTTATAAATTATACCTCAACTGTTATCAAAATGAGTTGAATTTTGGATAACAGATTATTACACCCAACCTTCCCACCACCAAGAAAATCCATAGGGATAAGTTGAGAGATGGGAATCAAGTACATATAAATAATATAAAAAACATGATTAGAAAAATACTCTAAAATAAAATGATAAGATTATGTACCATATCCTTTCTAGAGATGAGATTCCAATTAATCTAGAGAATAGGAGAAATAGAAGAAATTACGAAGATGTTAGCGCACCAACCATGCATACACTCACTCAAAGTATATTAAAATCAAATTTACACTATATATATTAGATTTTTACTATTTTTTGGAAATCATTTTACTCACCCACTCAAGTAAAAACTTGGATTTTTTGGAGCTATTGAATATAAAGAATCCTGACCATTTATGTAAGAGTATAGCATTGAATAATATAAACAGGAAGATACATATCAAAAGGAAATGATGGAAATGGTCAATAAATGGGTGAAAGATGCACTAAAATAGGTAAGTTACACATTTCATTTTGTTTATTTTTTCCCTAAAATGTAGGATTTATTTGAAAATATTTATAAAGGAGGGGAAATCATTTTTAATAAATTTTAGTCAAAATGATCATAAGGAGGATGCCTCATAGGTTTTGTCCTTTATTTTTGAATCAATTTGGTTTATTTTTTTTATTTTTACAATGAATTTTTAGGCCTTAGGGTATGGGACAAGTACATATATAAAACATGATTAATACTTTTAAGAGGGAGAAATATACTTGCCTTGCTCATGACAGAGGAACTACACTCACTCATGGTTACACTTACATAACTTTTACTATTTTTGAAATCTTCCCAAAGTAATATTTAGAGTTAGAATACCTATGACCATCATTCAAGGAGTGTGGTAATCAATATGCATTTAGAGATGATGGAAATGCAACTAATGGTAGTAGAAGATGCATACAAAATGGTAAGTTACATCATTTGTTTACTTTTTCCTAAAATGGTGGTTTATTTGAAAATAGTTATAGGGGGTCATTTTTAATAATTTTTAGGACTAAGTCATAAGGCATTGCCATTGGTTTTCCTTGTATTTATATCAATTTTGTGATTATTTTTTTTTACTTACGAGGTTCCAAATTACTCTTTTCTTGTTTTTTATACTATCCCAAAGTGGAGGATACCATTAGGTGGATAGTTGTGCCCGTGAGAAGGATTGGTTACCTTAGATCTTGCATGATCGACCTAGGTAGAGAGGGATTTATTAGGGAGGGATAGCCTTTGGAGGATTTCTTAGACATAACTTCTTTCTCCCACGAGTCACCTCCTTTGTTATTTACTAAGTTCTTGGGATACATACTAGAACACTTTCCGGTTTCATGGGGTTATATGTGAGTATACCATCACCTTGGAGGACATTTATCAGATCCTCGGAATTCATGTCACTAGCAGAAGTTAGCATCGAAGAGCACCAATTCAAAAGTGAGGCCTATAGTTGGGTGAATTATCTTGGTAATGCATTAACACCTAACATGGGTGCCAAGTAGGGGGTTAGATTAGTTATAGTTGATATCACACCTATCCCCACTGCATGTGCAAGTACATCATTGGTATTTTGGCTTTGTGTATGATTAGGGACAAGGGACAAGTCAATTTATTGTTCTACTTACTCCTATCATCCAGAGCATTGAGAAACATGAAAAAAATTTACACTTGGGAGTGGACATATTGGGGACTACATACCATGATCTTTAGATGATTGTCAAATTAGGGGCTAAATCACTTAGCCATCCCACACTAGTTATATCTTGGGTTTACAAGTGGATGATCCCCTAGTAGAGGAGAGTTAGGATAAAAATCCCACATATATCAAGGTGGCATGATGGGTTGATATGGCTCCTATCAGGGGCCCATCATCATTAGTTTCTAATCTAACCACAAGAGACATGATTACATAGCCATCTAATGATATGTCTAACAAATGGGGTGAGGAGGGTATTACACTAACCACATGCCACACTATGGAGTTTAGTTGATTGATCGAAGTAGTATATTTAATAACTAATCTAGTGCTAAGGTACCCCAATAGTTTGGGTTACCTTATATATAGATGCTCTTTCGATAGTAGCTATAATAGACATGGGTATATGGGAGGCAAGAGCAACATAGAGAGGATAATTATAGTGGAGGGTTGTTTCACCTAGGATTTCATCTATTAAAGTAGTAGTTAGACCGAGATAGGTATTAAAAATTGGTGTGGGCCCAATGCAAAAGGAAGGAGGAGGAGGAGGCTGATACATATTTAGACTTGGGGAGGAGATAAAATCGAGTGGCACAACACGGGAGAGGCCTTTGTGACTTCAAGAGCCGAGGAGAGATAGGAAGAGATTCAATACACCCTAACGATACGGAGGAGGGATCCATGTATCCTTAGCACATGAAGGAGAAGGGAGCCGAGGAGGCAAGTAACATCTCTTGCAACAACACCAGTTGTTGATATGATTTGGATTCTGGAGACCTGAGTGAGTATAAAAACACTTCTCCTATCTCTACTTCCTAGATTAGTTGTTAGTAATCCATTTACTTATCTTTTTAATTTTTACCACATGTTTTTAACTCACCATTTTTTTTTTTATTTTCAGCCATCAATGATAGATGGCGCAGGATTTTTGAGACACACTCCTAGATATGTTCATGATCCCATTCAAGAAGAATAGAGATTAGTTTCTTGTAGATCTTGGACTCTCGACATGATCTAGTCATCACATCGACATGTTTGCACCAAAATGGCATGTTACGGTGGTGATGACCCGGATAAGGACCAACATTGTAGTTCATGAGGACCGAGAGAGATGGCGGCGAGGACACTCACACATTAGAGCTACTACTACTGGTCACTCACTTGAGCAAGCCATCACATAGATTGACATATGGAGGCTCCCACGATGCACTAAGCCGATCTCACCATAGGATCCATAAAGGAGCCCTCACCCGCCCCTTTATAGGGATCTAGGAGGGAGGGATAGGCCTAGGGACTTTATTAATTTGAGATAGGTTTTGATATGTATATCATTTTTTTGTATTTTTAACTCATATTGAGTATTTTTACCACACTTACTCTATGGTGTGATGAAATTGTACATGAGAAACTTGAAAAATTATTTATATATACATATAGACATCTTTTTGGTTTGACATTCTTTTGTAAGAGTTGATTTCATTATGGTTTGTCCCATCTTTATACTCTAAGATGATTTAGAATTTTTGATGTTTTTGAATGTATGTTATGGATTATGATAATGAAACAACATGAAAAACAAAATGACATGCATTTAATTACAATTATGGTAACAAATTGTAATTTGGACACTTTTCTTTTCAAGTAACTTTTAGAATTTCTATTTTATTGGAAAAATGTGTTGATAATGATATGATGATATGATAATATCACTTTGTCCTTAAATTCATGCAACCAAGTAAGATGTGAGGGCTCACCACTGAGAGTCAAGAAGAATGCAAGATGTATGCTTCAAAGAAGATAAAAGAGAATGATTAAGAGATAAAAAGTTTGACAAATATTTATTGAGAAATCTACAACCCAACCCGAACCAGGATTAACTTAACCAATTTAAAATGAATTTTTTCTTGCAATTTTTAACTAGACTTAGATTCATGGATGTCTTGTATATTGATAATATTGAGTTTTAAAACATAGTTGTCTCTCTTAACATATACATCTAATTCATTTTCTTGGGAATTTTTAGAAGCACTTTTATTTGTTTGTTTATTTGTAACTTTTGAATTATTAATGCTACCCCTATGTCTTACTCCATGCTACTAGTAAGAAGTATGGTCTCATCATTGAGGAAAGACATAGGTGAGTAAGGGAACTTTCCTCCTTTCCCAACCTCATGCTACCATAAGAAGCATGGGCTCATTACCGAAGGTTGGTAGAGACGAGAAGTGAAGTTATTTGAAATGAAAACATTTTGTGTTTATTAATTATTATTTTTTTTTTTACTTGACTTTGAGTTGTGATTTTTGGGAAGAAACACTTGCCCCTAATATTAACCCCATGAAACTAGTACTATATGAGGTTCAAAATCAAAGATTTAGATAGGTGAACAAGAGTTATGGGTGAAATGTTTAGAATGTTTTTGTTATAGAGATATTTTTAGGGAAAGATTTATCATCAATAATATTTTATTGAAAACCATGGGCAAGAAGCACCCAAATTAGAAGCAACCATGGAGAAGAATGAGCATATGAGTCCTTATAAAGCAATGTAAAAAAATTTTTATCTTGTAATGAAAGCGATGAGAAATATTATACAAATTTGAATGTATCAAAACAATGGTGAAGTAAGTATGATTAGGAGATTTTCCAACATTTGAAAGTCAAATGATTAGTTAAACAATAAGTTTTCATTTTACAATTAAAACGATATGATAATACAAGTAACAAGATAGTATAAATGCAATGAAGGATGGTGTGGAAATTGAAATGATTATACATAGAAATGCTTGAGGTGAAGAGAATTAATAGACTCACTAAATTATTCACCCTCAAGAGTACACAGATGATTTAAACCATTTTTTTAGTCTTCCATTACTTGATAAGGCCCTAACCATTTTGGTCTAATTTTTTTCCTCGCCAACCTTTTTATTAATTCGGTTTTCAAGTCTTACTAAAGGTCTCCTATCAGAATTTATCATTCATATAACTTCTTGTTTTATACACCTAATGATGTTGTTCATCTCTAAGCCACCTTTCATCGAGATTTATAATTCATCTAATTGCACATCTCAGTCCACATTTTTGTCGAGAATTCCTTGTAAATACACATGAAGACTTGGTAATTCTACCTCCAATGGTAAGACCTCTTCAGCAACGAAAAATAAAGAGAAATGGGTTACAACCCATTAGAGTTTGGAAAGAATTCCTATAGGCCCATAAGGTAGGAAAAATCTTTAATTGTCACTCTCTTTCATTCTCCTTAATTTTTTAAGAAGAATGGAGTTCAAAGTCTTATTAGTCGCCTTATCCTGTCTACTAGCTTGAGGGTAGTATAAAGAGGTTGTGTGATGAGATATTTTTAATTTGAGCACACAACACATGCACCTATTCATTCTTAAATGGATTTCCATTATAAAAAATAATTACTTGTGGGACACCATGCCTACATATGATCTGGTTTCAAGATAAATTTAGTAATGACCGATCAGGTACCGTGGTCAGAGGCATGGCCTCAACCCACTTTGTGAAGTATTCTATGGATGTGATGATAAATTTATGGCCATCTAATGATGAGGGAGTGAATTTACCTATTCAATCTAGACCCCAAGTAGAGAAGGCTAAGGTATCACTATTGGTTGTCAGAGCTTGGGTTAGAATGTGTATAGCATGTGAGAACTCTTGACAATTTTATCACTTTCACATGTACTATACAACATTGTTTTCTAATGTGGGACATAAATATACCATTCAATGGATCTTGTGAGTGGTCAAAATCCCTCAAAAATGGCCACCACAGATTCCACTATGAGCTTCAAAGAGAATATTTTCCGATTCTTTGTGAACGCACCTTAGTAACATGCCATCAAAAGATATACAATAGAGAACTTCATCTACAATCACATTTTTTTGGCTATGACACATATCCATCACCTTTTTTGTGAATTGTATCCTTTAGGATATGTGTGATCTATTATGTGACTTATTATGTACGTATACTACGAACATGAGGTAATAACTAACATTTCTTCTATATAATAAATGCACTCATAAGGGAAGTCCAAGTCAATGATTTTCCCACAATTAATGGGGCTATCATTTAACCATTTTTTGATGATATATCCCTTAATGGAATTATTATTAATAAAGGTAAGCTCAAATTTTCCCATTAACATGATAAATATACCTTCCTTCTTAGAAAAGGCTTCTTGAGTCAGGAACATCTACAACTATTATTCGATTTAACAATTACCCTTATTTTACGGTTGATCATATAATGCCTCAACCTATTAGTTGTAGAACACGATGGCCAAACAATATTTCTCTATTTGGGTGTACCATCTTCAGAGTTAAATAGTGTACAACTAATGAAATATATGGCACATTCATGACCATCATCTTCTTCTTGTGCCAACATGCATGTAATTGAGACATCTTTGGCTCGAGAATATAGAATTAGAGGATGATTGGCCTTAGGTGGCATGAGTCTTAGTGGAGACATGAGAAATCACTTGACCAACTCAAATGTGTTGTGAGATTCATTGGTCCATGCCTTAGAACAATATTTCTTTACCAACCCATTGATGAGATGGACAACACATGTCAAATCAAGGAAAAACATGTGGTTTTCCCCAAGCTTACCCAAAAAGGATCTAATGCTAGACTCATTTGATGGTGGGGTAGTTTCAAGAATCGATATAATCTTCATTAGATCTACATCAATTCCTTAAGAAGAAATTATGTATCATAATAACTTACCTCTAGTGACTCCAAACACACATTTCTCCAGATTTAATTTTACGTCATATTTGATTAAACAAGAGATAAATATTTGAAGGAATTTGGGGTGGTCTCCTCTCTTCTTAGCTTTCTCTAAGATATCATTAATGTATGTTTCTACAATATTGTGAATAATATCATGGAATATCTAAGTCATAACACATTGATAAGTAGCCAATGTTCTTCAAAACAAACGGTATAATGACATAGAAAAAGGTTCCCCAAGGAGTGGTGAAGGTAGTATTCATTTTATATTCCTCAAATATCTTGATTTGGTTATATCTAGAAAACACATCCATAAGTGATAACAACTCATAACCAGCCATTGCATCAACAATGATATCAATGGACGGTAGTGAGAAGTCGTCCTTAGGACAAGCTTTATTTATGTCCCTAAATTTAATGCATTTTTAATTTTTCCATTCTTTTTTATAACCAGGATGATGTTAGATAGCCATATGGAATAATCCAATGGATTTGTAAATCCTACCGAAGGATCTTTGTTACCTCCTCTTTAACCATTAGAGCCACTTTAGGATTTATAGGTCTCAATTTCTACTTTATGGGATTTTCTTCAAGTTTTTACCAAGTTGTGAAATACTAAATCAGAGCACCACTTGTACTATCTTTATAACTAAATGAAAAGGATTTAATTCTCCTTTAACACCTTTGTATGCTCTTCTATTTTTTAGGTGAAAATGAAGAACCAAGCTTCATAATTCTAGGCCCCTCTTATCTAAATGTTATTTATTAATAGCTCCTTCTATCGAGAGGAATTACCTTCTTTAAAATTAGGAGGAGCTGGAGGTAACTCCAAAGATTCTATTTAATTTTTAATTAATATCTTTTAAGAAGGATCCATCATTCTATCTTGAAAATATAAAGAGGGGTGAGGGACAATAGAAAATCCCTTCTTATGATAGGCGGGATGGAGGTAAATATACACATGGAGGAATCATAAGATTTACTCATCACTCTCTATAAAATCTAACATGATAGGCTCTTTTTAGTCTCTACATATGATTGAATGGCATTTTAGGAATCTTGCAAACCAAGGGTTCACTTAGATAGAGACTATGAACTTTGTTTCCTTTAAATCATTGTTAGGAAAAAACAAGAGGAAGAGGTATCCATAGAATCAAAAATTTGATATTTTCCCTAGGAATGACCTCAATAGAAATGAAATAAAAATATTTACATAACTCACACACAATGGACTTGTAATGTTGGAGGTGTTCTACTCTAGTATCGTAAACCTCTAAGATATGGTTTGGAATGAGTCACGAGTAACCTAAGACTATAATGTTATGTATTCCCATCCTCTTCGCCACAATGAGTCCAAGAAGTTGAGATTTTTATTTTTCTCTATTATTAGTACACTCAAAATTTGATTTAAAGGAAAATGGCATGAATCTACCTTATGGAGACGTGAGAATCACCCCTACCCTTGTGTCATAGCATCATTTTTCTCCATCGTAGTTGAGGGTCCAAATAGTTGTAGACACCTAAATTTGGTATGTATACCCTCATCACCTGCATGCACATATTTTATTCTATTTATCCCCCTTAATTAATTAAATTCCCATCACCTTTAAGTCATATTTAATCAACATCAATTAATTAATTAATTAATCATGCCCTAACCAACTTTCCATTTTGGAATGCTTTTATTCTAAATCTACACCTATGATTTTCCCTATGCTTTTTCTAACCTATCTCCACTTCTAAATCACCTACACCTCATCCCTAAACAACCCCTTCCCACCTAATGCTTTAAAGCATTCAACCAACTCCAAAAAGATAAGAAATCATGCCAAAAAGGATATTCCTCCCATTGAAGAAACTTTCCTTGTGATAGGCATTGATCCGATTTAGTCGATCTTTGACCCTATAAAGCCAAGTGTTTTCTTTCCATTCATCATGAATGCATACGAATTAGAATTTTTCCTCCACTGTAAAAAATCCTTCATGCTGAAAAATCTTGAAGCCATTACGGGCCTCCCAAACCTCATTTAAATGTGCATGTGTCAATCAAGATCAATATTTTTGTGTATTTTCATCATTCTACATTTTTTAATCTAATTTATTGTATTATATTATATCTCTTGTACTTAACCTTTTACGAGTTTAGAACATCGATAGAAAAGCTCGAAACTTTGTCATCAACTTCTTTATGTAAATTTATACTTGTAGGTTGCTCATCTAGCTTTCCTTTTTCAACCTTATCCATCTCTATTATAGTTGTCATCGATCCCTAATAGGTCACCATCAAATCGGCCTCAATAGCCCTTCATTTTTTTTTTTAGAGGCACCCTTAACACTGCATGTGCTTAGCCTCTATTCTATTTTGCTAAACTTTCATCCAGTCTCTCTATCATGAAAAATAAACTTTTTACACCCCAGGTCATCCTCAACCGTGGTCCTGGTTTCAATCCCTCTCTTTAATCCCTCTTTTTGTTGTTATCCTAGCTTCTATTCCTTTAGATCTCCTCTCCAAGTTGACTCTAGCATCTCTAGACTTCTACAGCTTCCAGATTGCATTTAGATCCTACTCAGTCTACATATTTTTCATATTTTCCTAATCCAGTCTCCTAGGTTGTCTTCGACCTACCCTTACATAGTTTGGGTCGTTGTGACCCAAACCGCCCAGGTAATAATTATTTTACATTAGTTTCGATCAAATCAGCTTCAAATCCATTTTAATCAATTCTAGATTCAATATTGTTGTTGTTTGTACATGTTATCTACAATACTTTCTTTATTTCATCCTTTCTAAAAAATGGGAGTTAACATCCATCTAGGAAGTTAACGCTTCTTCTGTCTACTTTCGGGAAGCCCCACCCAAATCATTCAATCAAAATCATTTTTATTCTTACTTATAGATTTTATCGATTATTAGTAGCAAGGATCCAACATCTCTCATGTATTCTATATCATCATATATCCAAGGTAACATAAACCCACCAACATTTCTGAATTATTTAGCTATTATCACAAAAAAGTAATTCCCTATGATTTAGCTATTTATATCTCTAATTTTTTCTAACATGGGACCATCTCTCAAGTTGTGGGACTTGCAGACTTGAGATGGACCTCCGAAGAAGGTCATCTTCCTCTTCTTAATCTATTGATAAAATACTCCTACTCATAGAAAGGAAAATTTAGCTAAATAATCCTAAACTAACCATGTTAAGGGACCAAGAGAGAGAGAGAGAGAGAGAGAGAGAGAAAGATGCATGTAAGGGAAATCCTAAGCTAAAAGGTTGTGATAGCACCGAAAAGGGGTGAGAGACACTCTAGTGAGGGAAAAAGAGAAACAAATGAAGAAGGGAAAGGCCCGACATAAGTGGCATGGACCCAAAGCTTCATTTACCATCTGTTCTCACATGAAACACAACAAAAATGAATTGGTAAGGAGAAATATATGTGCAACATAATGTAATAAGTAAAATAGAGGCAAGGTTGTAGCTAAAATGAGCAAGGATAGACAAATGTGTCACAAAACAAGATTTATTGTAATAAAAGTATGCACATACCATTACAGTTGTAGAGGAAGGCATAAGAACACATTTCCAAGCCCAAAATGAAGGTTTGACAGCTCAAAGCTACTTTGGAAAAAATTGACAAAGTTCCATTACAAATTTTAAATGTCCATCTTTCAAAATGAAATATTTTTACAATATATAGCTTGAATGAAAGAGAAGGAAGAAAGAGAAGAGGTAAAAGAGAAGGGGCACAAATTTTATGGACTTTAACCACCAATAATCTACATTAAAATCCTCTGTAAAGCACATGGATACCTTACAAATCCATCATTTAGTCTATTTCATCCTGCAGAAGCAAATGAAGCCATGCCTCATCAATTTTGGTGGTTGAGCTACCTAATTTGATCATTTGCATGCCAAACAATCCTCATTTTCCTATGAAATATGTGTTTTCCATTTTAACCCACTAAAATAAAATTCTAATGATGTCAAATCGAAGGGCTCGATGAGAGATTTCCAACTATTTAAATTTTGTCTTATTTGGAGCTAAGGATCAGAAGATATGGCCATTTGAAGATTTGTCTATTGGGAGGCATAGGAATTTGACACATGGCAGCCTTTAAATTTTTTTGGGAATCAACCTATACCAACTTCTACTTGCTTTAACTTTTACTAAGTTTCGGTCTCCCACTAGTTCATAATTTTGGGCTTTACTTCCTGCGTCACCATTTATCTTGTCTTTTACCTTGGCTTTGGATTCATAAAATGGGTGATAAAAATCCTACCATGTTCCTTGGATGTTAGAATTTCCTTTATTTTTTCAATCTTCGTGACATGTGGAAAAATTAAAAGGCTCCACACTCTTTCACATTTCAGACCTTTTCAGACCCCTAAAAATGTGAGCCAATAAGAAACGACCACATTTCTTCAAATTTTCCCCTCGACTAACAATTGTGAAATGTGAGCCAATAGAAAGGCTCCACACACTTTGTATGTCATTCATTTTGATCTCCATCCTTTGGCATCCATAAAATACTATAGAAAGGAAGCTCCATGCCTTGATGCCTTTGTATGACCTTTCTTTGAACCCACAGAGACAACTACAAAATGCAAGGAAATGAGGAAGCTCCACGTTTCCTTAGTTTTATAACCTATCATTTAGTATTCTTCGTGTTTGATCTGATTGGATGGGACTTTGCATTTTTGCCATACTACAAAAGTGTGAGCTTATTAAATGGCACTACATAAGCTCTTCGCATCATAGTTTCTAAGACTAGGGAGACTTAAAATTTTTTTGGCTTTTTAGTTGGCTTCGGTTGTCACATAGGCTTGGACCACGGAGCTTCCGATTTTCCATGTGTCCATTGATGCTAATTTTGACAAGAATTTGAATGTCAGTTGGATTTTATAACCAACCCACCAATGTTTTAAATTGCACTCCCATGGTTTTTTGAATACCAATGGCTAGTGCATTTGGGAAGTGCAAATTTATGGTCGTTTAGCCGTCACAGACTTGTAAAAATGGCTAAGTCCATTTTTTAATTTTGTTAAATCCAAAATAACACTTGGGGGGTAATTTTTATAACACTAGCTTCTTTAGTAGCTAGTGCATTAACTTCATTATGAATGAGAAATTACATCAACATTCCTAGCATGCCCGAGTGGGTGCACCCTTAAGGTGATATGTTGCATCTATTTCTTTTTGTCTTTTCTTTTTTGTCTTCCACTAACAATGTAATGTGAAGCTCTAATTTATTTCTTATTCGTGTTGGGTTCATGGCTTAGATCACTCATCACCGAAAAGTGTAGATAAATAAGAAATTTTTATCTAGGTATTCCACTTTTTCCCTATTTGCTCCTTTTTCATCATAATTTCCCATTCCTACTTGTGTCCTCATGAATATCATACTTTGTTTTGGGCTTAAAAATAACATTCTTTTTACATCCTATTTTCCCACATAGCTTAAATAGGGGTTTAATATTCTACATCTCACACTTTATCACACACAACCTTAAACCTCACAAATCAAATTAACACATCAAAACATCCCCCTACCTAGTTTTTTGATTGGGATTTCATCACCCAACAATAGACCACCTTAAAACTCCTCACCATAAAAACACGAAAGCAAATGTAGTTTTTCTTCTTATAGTTACTAGTTATCCATCCCTTTTATTTTTATACTTTCTTAAATAAATTAATAACATAAAAGAACTATTTGCTTTACTTTCTTGGGTAAAAAACTATTTTCATGTCCGTATTCACTCGTTTAGCATCTAAGATAATGGAACAAAACTTTTCTTCAATTGATTCCTTATCTTAACAAATGTTCTCTACAATAACCACCTCATTTATACCCTTGAGTACTCAACCGCTTATCGAGATTCTCTCACCTAGAACCTCTTGCTCACACTACAACTTTAGGTGAGACCAACCCATTCTTTTACCATCAATCTATCTCCGTCTAGACTAGCTACTCCACCATCCACTCGATTAGGATCCTTGAACCACCTAAGGTCCCTCTCAATGATACTATGTTTCAAGATATCTCGGATGCAATCTAGTGGCACTTTAATATTACCTCCTTAGGAGATTAACCTAGATTCCCCCAGATGGACCACCAATTTAACAACTTTATCCTTATCAAACCAATCCCAAACTTTTCAACTTAAACCTAATGAGCTTTATGTATCCCACCTTGCTTCCTCTTCCACCAATCCCTCAACTCATCGGACTACCCAGATAATCACTCATATTCCTCAAAACCTCCTGCTAATCAAAAAATGATCAACACTACTCTTCCTCTCACCTCTTCAATTATTATTCCCACTATTATCCCTAGTTAATACGCCCAAACATCATACCCCTATCTAGACAGTATGATCTTCTCACATCTAGCATGCCTTTCAATACTTCCCAACCCCCTTTCATGGGTGCTTTACATTATGCAATATCTAACCCCTTTCAAAAACATTTCCAACCTATTCATACCCACATTCCTACTAGCACTTTACCACAATAGCCTACCCAATCCCAATAATCCTATCACATTCCCATCACCCAACAAAAATTATTTCAACAACCATCCTTTCAATCATAGCCCATGGTTTACCCTCAACAAATTCCCCAAACACCAACACATCTACAAGTTCATCAACAAATTTATCTAACCACTTCTTACATGTAGTCACCACCTCTTATCCCCAAAAATCTTTAAATGATCCCATGCATGCCCTTGTAAATAGGTTATCCAACCTTGAAGTTTCTACTTTAGGAACCAAGGTCTCATTATCCTATGAGAAAATATGTAACGAGCCTATTCACCCATCCATATCAATTAAACCATATCCTCTACACTGGGAATTGCCAAAATTTGCCAAGTTTAATAGTAAAGAGGATCCACAACAAAACCTTCGTGCCTTTAAATATTCATGTTATCTTATTGCACACAATCAAGACTTGATTCTCTATAATTTTCCCATGTCCTTGGTTGGACCCGAGTTGGACTAGTACAATATTATCTCTTAATATTCAAGTATTCTCTTTCTCCCAACTCTCACAATTATTTCTAGATCATTTCTTGATTAACATTGCACTAAAAATAACCACCTATGATCTATATTCCATCCAATAATTTGAGGATGAATCCATTACAAATTTGTTCACATGATGTCACCTCACTATAATCCAATTATCATTTCCTCTTCCACAAGATAATCTCATCGAGCTCTTCTAACATTCATGTCTGAAGCATATATATTCAACTTTACAAATTCAATCATTGAACATTTGACAAGGCCTTTCACCGTGGCCCACAAACTTGAAGTACACACCCTCGAGTAGGGTAATTTAAAACTGAAATCAAATTTACTAAACCATCTACACAAAACAAAAAACATGAATGTTTAGTTTTTAAAGCATCTCTTGCATCTACATGCACATGGACTCAACAATGAGTCACCTAACTAACTACACTCCCCTTGGGGAGTCATACAATATAATATTTGACAAATTAATAGCATAAAACCTTATCACACTTCCTCCTATCTGATCGGTTGATGAGTTAAGATTGAAACCTGCATGGTATTGTGAAGACCATTACTATAAGTATCACCAAGTATGAGGTCATGAAATAGAAATATGTCCTACTTTCAAGGATCTGGTCCAAAACTTATTGATTAGGGAGATATTCAAGTAGATAATCTAAATGCTTCACCCAATCAACCACTTGACATTTTCAAGAAACCTTTTCCAAATCATACATCAACAAGTCAAGTACCACTTCTACTACAACCCAAGCACCTAATGATAATTATATAAACACCCTAAACAATGCCGATCATGAACCTATCACATCCACAAATTCATCATTGATCACATCCATTCCCTTTGATATCCTCCCTACATCTGTTATCATACTATCTCGGTGTCTACTCCCACATCTACAGCTACTAGAACCCCATTATCAAATATATCATTTATGCCCTTAGAGACATTCATGAAGCAACCATTTCAGCCTATTTCCACATCTGAGGTTGGTCCTTTGTCAAATTCCTTATCCACCTCATCATCTACTTCATCCATTCTAGTAGGCTTGACCACCTCACCTATATCTATTCCCCTCTTTGCCTATCATACCATCTATGGAACCTATACTAGTTCTTCCTCCCACTCTCTTACCCACATCAACTGTTGTGGTTACATCCACACCACCTTCTTATTTCACCCCAACTTCATCATTTGAATAATTCTTAAAGGAACTTTACCTTGTAATGACCTTGAATCTTCCTTCCATGTCATCAACACAATCCCCTCAATCCCCACCTTCTCGTAGATCACCTTAGATAAAATTTGTTTACACCCAAACCAACCATGAAATTACCATTGGATCCCCGATTAAGGTTGTTGTCACTCCTCTTGAGGGTGTATCCCCATATACAAAATATATAATCCCTCCTAGGATTAAACTATCTACTCCAAAACCATTTTTTATGAACCTTGAACATTTCAACTCAACAATCCAAAACCACTTAGCACTAGAACACCAATCAAAATCCAAATTGGATCATCAAAGAATAAATACACTTGAACTTTTCCCCAAACACCAAATATGTCTTATAAGGAATATTCTAGTGCTGGATCATATAAAAAAAAAAATCCAACACTTATTACAAGCCTCTATAATTACGCTTCCTCCTATCAAGGCTTTTGACCCAAAAGGAAGAAGCCTTTATGGTTCAATTCCAACCTTATGTGTGCCTTTCATCATACCCCTAGACATGATACTAAGCATTGTAGAGCACTCTAGGCCATTATTCATGGACTCATTAAAGAGGGAAGACTTTCCCTTGGACCAAGTCAATCCCTTCCTTCCACATCTAGTCTGACATCTACTATTTTTCCTTCAGGGGATGATTCATCCAGTGATGGTCCTCATTTTTTCATCGATGCAGTTCAAGTAACCACCACTCAATTTGACCCACGTGAGCCCAAATCAGAATATGAACCAAAAATTAAGACCTTCATCACCATCCCTCCTCCTAAGGATTTGACCACATCGTCAAAACCAAAGATTTTTATTTTAGTAGCTTTGAAGCCTATCGAACAAAGCATCGTTAGATAGCTTCATCAAGCCCTAGATTAAGACGTTATTCTATGAGATCATCCAAATCTCACAGGATCATAGATAGGCTATTATAAAATCCTTAAATATATTTCAACATCGATGATGAAGGTTCAACCCTTCACATATTTTGTAAGAGCACTTACTACTTCTATTGCTATATCATTCAATGAAACTAAAATTTTAGACATCCCACTAGAAGAACATGACCTTACCCTCTTTATTATGGTTAGGATCAATGATACATTCATTTGATGGTCCATGATCGACAGTGAGTAAATAATCAATATCATTCCACAGTTCTTCACGCTTTTAATGATGCCATTTCTCCCACCTTGGGAACAATTGTCCTCCCTTTTTGTGTCGGTGAGAAGCTCATCCATGAGATCTTATACATCATTGAGGGGAATTTAAATATAATGTTCTAATTGGACAACCATGGATCTATGCCATGTGTTGCATCCCCTCTACACTTCATCATTCCCTCAAATATGAGCATGAGGGAAAGATCTTGACACTTCTTGGGGACGTTCCTTCCTTCCAAGGATGTAAGATGACTTATAGACCAAATGACTTTATTTTCCCTAAGGAAAAACTATTTGCACCATCCACCAGTTCCTTCATTCCCTCATCCAAACTCCTTAGCAAGGAAAACATGGATAACGTAATGGAAAAACTTACGATGGGGGAGTATTGCCTTCTCATGCTCAATACCCTTCCACTCCTCACTGTATTGGTAGACCCAATAAGGTGCCTATGTACCAACTGAATGTTGGGGATGTTGTTCATTTTTCTCCCACCACATCATGGCACCAATCTTATTTATGGTGGTTTTGATACCCCCTCTTCCCACATTGATGAAATTCCACATGCTAGGATTTATACTTGGTGGCTTTATTTTTCTCGATAGCCCATCTTTTACCTATAACTACCTCCATCATTGTGCTTGGAAGGGATTTAGCTTAGGCCATTATGAACATGTCCCACATGGCCTTATTCCTTATCAATGTCATAAACCTTACAAAAATTTTGGGTTATGCTATCGGGAGAAGTCCTTTGATTTAGTACCACCATCCGAGATTCTTATGAATATGCCTCTTTCACCTCCTTTATCTTTTCTGACTTTTAAAGATGTAGACATATCTTCTCTACCTTTTCAAACCCTCAAATATCTAGACATGCTTGAAGACATGGACATACCTTCTTTACTTTCTCCATCCTCGACTCTAGAGGACATGAACATGCCTTCTCCATTTTTTGACTCTTTTGGATATGGAACTAGATGACACCATTTCCATTACTTTTACCTTTTTCATCTTTGCCATAACTTTGGGATTGCTCACCTATAAGTGTGACAATTAGACTAGGTCCCTTCCTCTTTTCCATCCAAAGATGATAGAAAATGATTCTTTTACTATTGGCCTCCTTCAGTGTGTTGACAATGATGCCATCCTTTCCCACATGGGGGAAGAATATTATTATCTTCAAAATACCTTACCATCTGATTCACCTACTCTTCTTAACAAAACCACCATTGATGTCAATATCAGAAGTCTGTAGGAGCCTCGCATTCTCAAAGTGGGCCAATATCTTAATCCACGTGAGCTATAATTTTCAATACATTCCTCTCCTCCGTCATAGCCAAGCATTTGTATGGTCATATTAAGACATGCTTGGTCTTGACCCTCTATCATCGCCCACAATATTTTCACCCATCTCAATGCTAAATCAATGAAGCAGGAGCTTCACCGCATGCATCCACATGTCTCCTTATTAAAGAGGAGTTACAATGCCTTTTAAAGCTAATTTCATCATCCCTATTTATTATCCTCAATGGGTTTCCAACATTGTCACCATCGCTAAAGTGGGAAAACTACGCATATGTACCAATTTTTGAGATCTTAATCTCACTTTCCCTAAAGATGACTTCCCTCTCCCAAACATTGATGAGCTCATGGATATTATTGCAAGTCATGAGATGATTTCTCTCATGGATGTTTTCTCTGGTTATAATCAAATCCTCATTACCAGAAGATCAACACAAGACATATTTCATCACCCCTTGGGGACCTTTTGTTATCGTGTCATGCCCTTCGGTTTAAAGAATTTCTCTACTACGTATCACTGAGCCATGACTTATATCTTTCATGACCTCATCCAAAAAACCCATAGAAGACTATGTTAATGATCTTTTAGGAAAATTTAAGCATTGATGCGACAATTTTTCCATTCTCGAATTAAGTTTTGAGTTCCTCATTTGATTTTGTCTTCATCTCAATCCAAATAAGTGTGTATTTGGATTTCTAACAAGAAAATCCTTGTCTTTTTCCTCTTTATTAGGGGTATTGAAGTTGACCTTGTAAAAATTAGGAAATTATCAAAATTCCTTATCCTTCTAATCTTAAGAAACTTTCCAACCTTCAATCTTTCAATCTGTTTCATCTAAACAACTTTCTAATTGTTGTCAACCTTTTCATCACCTCCTTTGGAAGGACATAGAATTCAACTGGGATCATGATTTTCAAAATCCTTCAATGACCTTAAACAATATCCCCTGTCTCTCCACCAGTGCTTACACCTCCATGTGAGGGAGAGCCATTTTATTTATACATATTTCCTCCAATCATGCTCTAGGAGCCATGCTAGCACATCGTGATGACCAAGGTCATGAGTAGGTTGTTTATTACATCATTCACACTCTTCATGACTATGATACCCACTACAATGAAGCCAAAAGGATTTGTTGAACCTTATTATTTGCTATATCTAAGCTTTAAAATTATCTTCTCAATCATAATACTTATGTCATTACTAGTTTTCATCTTCTAAGACATTGCATTCTAAACCTTATCATAGTGATCGCATTACTTGATGGCTCATGCTCATGATAAAGTTTGACCTCTAGTTTATTTCTCAAAAATCCATTAAGGGACAAGCTATTAAAAACCAATTAGCAGAAGCTCCTCTTCCTAGAACACATTTACCTCATGAGAAATTTCTAGACGAATCCATTAATCAATTTCATCACAAATATCACACTCTTAAATTCACTCTCTTCTTTGATGGCTCAAAATGTCAGCAAGGGGGAGGCACTGGTTTCATTATCATTCCTCCTTAGTAAACTCTTATTCGCCTCACATTTAAAGTCAATTTGGAGTTTACAAACAACATGGTGGAATAGGAGGCCCTCATCTTGGGTCTTGAAATTTTCATCTTTTTAGGTGTTCAAATTTTTGACATCTACAGGATTACGATCTTATAATCAATCAGTCACAAGTGAGTATCAATGTAAAAATGATACCCTTTAAACCTTTTTCATGGCATTATTCATCTTCTCCTTGATGATTTTGATTCCTACACCATTGTTGGTGAGAAAATTTTTCGAGGGATGAATTTATGGATTTCTTGCTAACGTCTCTAGGACTCTAGGTTCCTCTACTTGGGTAGTTTAGCTCCACTTATTATGCATGCATGAAATCAAAATTTTTGGTGGATTGAAGATTGGGGATCCAACATGCGCACTCCACTAACCCTACACCAAAATCTTATGGATACCTTAAAGAGAATAATTTACTAAGAGAGTGGGAAGGGAGTGAGAAAAAGAGAAGGGGATTAACGTTGCAGGTAGAAAAACAAATTCCTACAATCAAGTAACCAAAACTTCCAACACGCATACATTTAGAAGAAAATAATTTCACAAGTGGAAAAAAGATGAGTTAAGATTGAGAACTCAAAGTTTCTAAAACCTCCTCATAAAAAAAGGCATGAAACTCCTTTCTTTATTGATGTTTTGACAAAATTGTGCATAGTTAGAAGTCGATAAAATAACTAGATGAAATAACTATCTCCTTTGTTTCTTCACAAGTAGTGATCTCTCATGAGTATACAAAATTAAAAACCCTTAAGAATGAGGATGTCATTACATTATATAGAACTAGAATGACTCTTCATCTACCCCCCATGGTGACCTTTCATTTGTATTTTCCATTCATGAATTTTGAAATCCTTAGGAAGAACATTAAGTCCCCTTTTATAAAATAAGGGAAACATATTACATTTTAGAATATAGTCACTTTAATGAATAAGATGAACATCATGATTTCTCACACCGAAGAACTAAGAAAAAGGGGGAGATAAGAGAAGAAAGAATGGAGAGGGAGAGAAAGGAAGAAATTGCTCTAAAGCATGAGTAGGGATACCTATTCCTTCAATGAAGATATTGTATATGATGATCACAACCTCTTCATAATGCACAGACACCCTAGATCAGCAAAAGGAGTGTTAAAAACACTATTATGAGATTTCTAAATGTGAGTTCGGGATGAACACATACAATGCCCATGATGACCCTCCTTGAAACTTGGTTGATGAACTCCTTGACTCATTAAACTCACTTTGACCAACCCACTTTGAATCACCCAGCTCCTTGAGTGATGAAGATGGATTCACATGTTGCACCTTGCGATGCCTTGTTTTTCCTATACATACCATTGCACTCAGGATGATGCTTACAGGACCTATATGAAGTTTTCATTCCTCCATTTTACCCATGAAACCATCTCATTATATGAAGGAGAGTCTAAAAATTAGTAAGGTAAGTGAAAACAAACCCATCTACAAATTTCTACTCCTAAAATGAAAGCTTTCTATTTTTAGAATATGAGACCATGCCCTGCTATTTTAAGACATATCACATGTCTTGCTCCAATTTCACCTTTTGAACCTTCTAGCACATTTCATCTTCTTCCATCATCGAGGTATTGCTATTTTGAGCATATTTCTATTTTTAGCAGGTTCCTTTTGGGGACCTACTATTTTGGGAAAAAATTGTTTTCTACCTTACTTTCCATTTTACACCTTTTCTTATTGTCCCGAGTGATCGAACTTGCAATTTGAGGGGAATCATCATTTATAGCATGTGGGGAAGCATAGAATATGATATTTTTAGTAAGTGGAAAAATTGCATTGGTTTGTGATGAGAACATATTTTTGGATTGGATTTTCAATACGAACTCGTGCTCCAATTTTCATTATGATTCGCTCACCGGAAAGCTCAAAAATAAAAAAATAAAAAAATTACGTCTGGTAAGAGCTTGAACACGAGCTACCATGGTAGCCATTAATGGATTCACCAAGATTTTTTTGAATTTTTCTTCCCCACCTCTGATTGATGAAAAATCAACTTCTCTGTGATGGGTTTTTTCTCTGGATGTTTCGTATAAATTTACAACTCTACCCATTTATCAAATCAACATTAAAGCTGGGAAATGGGAGCTAGGGCACAAAATTTGATTTTACTACCATTAATTTTCTGAGGAAACTTTTAACTTTCTATTTTTTCAGCATGGAGGAGTTTGGGAGAAGAGAATTTTTCCAAATTTTTATGAAGATTCGACCACCGGTTTGCGAGTTATGAGTGATTCGTAATTTTTCCACATGAAAGTTTCTGACAGCATATGATCATGGTTTTTTCTAAAAACTCTTGTTTTTTCTCATTAACGTAGTGAGGAATGATGGAAAGATGATGATAAATATGTTTTAGGTGTTGTGGAAGGTTTTTAGTAGCAGCAATGGAGGATCGAGGGAGAATTCAATGGTTGGAGAAAACATGTGCATGAGTGAAGGAAAAACTAGTGGAGGCCCAAAAGTTAGAATTTTTACATAACTTTCTTGTTTTGGAATGGGTCAAACTTTCTTGCACCTATTTCACAAAATATTTGGTGCACTTGGTGCAAAAAAATTTCACCCTAACCCTATTGGACCACTTGGCAGAGTGGGATTGACAATTGGGATGAGAGAGCGGGCTGAAATTTACACCTTAAGCACCTTTCGGGGCACATGAGAGGGATGGGGGGTTTTGTGCACCAAGGATTTGGTGCACATGGGACACAAAAATTCTCCCTCACCTTGGCTTGACAAGTGGCGGTATGTAATTACATCGAGCGGGGCACTCGGGAAATGAATACTGACCACTTAACTTACAAAATAGAGATGAAACTTGGTTGTGTGGAGGGTCCAGGGGTCCAAATGAGGTAGGGTTGTATGTGATTGTACATATTGCACAAAATATTTTTTCACTTGGTTCAAAAAATTGTGCCACTCTCTCATTTGTTGGATTTCCATCCCAAAATTTGGCTAACTATTGGAGCTTGTGCCTTGGAAAATGACTTGTCAAGATCATATCTAGATCTTCCGATGGTATGTTTTGATGAAATTATATATTATATTGACTAAAAATTGCCTTATAAATCTATTGGTGGGATTTTCAAAGATTTATTCCATCACTTACAACTTAAAACTTAGGATTTTTTTTTTGGATGCAAGGTCATGCGTGAGGAAAATTGGATGGAGACATAGTGCACCAAGGTGTTGTGAAGAATTTGATTCCACCATCTCATAGAGATTTGAATTAAATTTCTAATGATATCTATTTTGAATCATAACTCCTTTGAATTTCCCATAATTGTTTCCTAAAGCTCAGGGGTTGTTTTACACTATGCACTGCCCAGGCCTCCAAGACTCACTTTTGCTGAACTTGCTCCAAAACTTGTGAAACCTTCCAAAATTGATTGTAACATGTTTCTAGATCTCTTATATGCCTCCATGATGGATTTGGTTTTTTCATTCTACTTCAAAGGAGGTGTTCCAGCTCTATGAAGATCATAAAAATGGTCTTTCCTAAGCTTGCCAAAAAGCCCATTTTGATGGATCTCACTTGGGAAGCTCTTGAAATGAGTGGGTATCCTAGATCACCTATGAACACACTGACACAATTCTTGAGAATGATTAAGATATAAGAGATAGGACTGACTTGAGGATTAGGGTGATAGGAAGGAGGGCTTAGAATGACCTTTGGGAAAAAAATTAGGTAGGGTATGGTTGTCATGCTTGAAAATTGTGAATTTTCTTGTTACACATTTTCATGAAACCAACCATCCAATTTGTTCCTCTATCAACCAATTGTTTCATTGATATGATGGTGTACCTTGTGGATCTTATTCGTGGACAAATAGAGGAGTCTAAGCTCCCTACCATCATTCATCGACATGATCAAATTTTCTATGAATTAGCCTAGGTTAACCTTATTGAATTTAATTCATCAGATCTTTGGTATTATCAAATATTCGATTATCTATCCAAATACATATTTCCTCCTGATTTGTCCAAACATGCTAAGAGGTCCTTTCTTCAGTGCACTCACTGCTATGTGATCCTTGGTGGAATTCTTTATAAACATGGATTTTAAGATGGTCTTCTCTAATGTCTTAAATCCCATGAAGCCTCTCGCCATCCAGAAGTCCACGATGGTATTTGTGGTCAACACTTTAGTGGCTTAGCTATTGCTAAACGTGTTCTCTGTCTTGGCTACTACTAGCCTTCTCTTAATCATGATTGGTGTGAGTATGTTAAGAAATGTGAAAAATGTCAGAAAAATTCCAATCTAATTTGTATTCCTAGTCAAACTTTGTAACCATATCAGGACCTTTTGCCCTTTTCATAATGGGGCCTCCATCTTATTATTCTTATTAATCCCCATTCTTCACAAAAAAATCATTCTATCATCACCGCAAATAATTATTTCACTAAATAGTGGAAGCAATCCAACTCATCTCAACTAAATTTGTTCCAATAATTAATATTATTTATCAATACATTATCTCGCCACTTTGCGTTCCCCAAAAACTTGTTATGGACAATAGAAAGTCCTTTAAAAACAAATATCTCGGGAAAATTATAACGCAATCAACATCCAACTAGTTTATCTTCCTTATATTATCCCCAAGATAATGGCTAAGCTGAAGCTACCAATAAAACCATTCGAACATTCTTTCCAAAACCATTGATCAAGTAGGTCGTAATTGGCATCTCTAGCTTCCTTTTGCCCTTTGGGCCTATCGTACTAGCATTCATACCTCTACTAAGGCTACGCATTTTTATCTTATTTACAGTTTTGAAGCCATCCTTCCTCTTGAAGTTAAAATTCCATCTTTGTGTATATCCCTTCACGACTTCATCTCTGATGAATACTACCACCAAACTCATCTAGCACAACTCAAGATACTAGATGAGCATCACCTTCTCACTCTTGAACACCATCATGTTTATCAGGAGTGCATTAAATGTGCTTACAATAAGCACCTTAAGGAACATGAATTTAATTTCGGTGACCTCATTCTCAAATAAATCAGAATGTCACTACTCTAAAAAGGAGAGACAACGTGGAAAATTTTCCCTTAACTGGATCAGACCATACATTATTACACACAAGTATGGGTCAAGAGCCTATCATTTGGCCTCCCTTGATGGTAAACCAGAAGTGGAACCACTTAACACATTGCACTTGCGACCATTCTATTGTTAGCACATTTACTAATGTGCCCTTAGTCATGTCTTCAAATCATTCCTCCATCTCATCCCCTTTTATATCTCATCGTGATGATTTGGAACTATGTGGTCTTCCGTCACTTCCTAGATATGACCTTAAATATAGGCATCATGGATCTTCCTGTAGCATATTCCTTATGGATAGGTTCTCCTCTTTGGTGAGAACTCCACGATCATTATATCCATTACCCTCTTGTTAACCTATTGGAACCATGCAAATGGTTCATGGGTGTCTCTTATACATCATTATCCCCTCCTAAGTGGCCTACTTAGCTAGTCCCAACTATCCCCCATATAAAAACAAAATTCATGGATGCTTCAATCAAAAATCAAAATTATCAAAAACAAATTGATCCCTTGAAGGACAATTGTTCATGCAAAAAAAAATCAAAATCAAATAAATAGACTGATCCCTCAAAGGATGACTATCATTTATTATTGTCATCTATATATTGTATAAATTAGACCATACCCTCAAAGGATGGCTTCTCCTTATGGAATTATAAGGCTTCTCATATTTATTAGCCTTCCATTTTATTATCATCCTAATAATACTTCCCGCATTGATCATCTTTCTCTTTCCCTTCCTAGAGCTGGGACATAGTGTAGGGAACACCACTTTTGGAGAACCCTCTTTCCTCTATACAAGTTACATCTCAAACCCCTTTTGTCATGTCAACATTATTTTATGAGCTCATTTCATCCATTTCTTCCTTCTAATCTTTGAAATTATTATTTTGGTCCTAGCTTTCTTAAAAACTAGAATACTAAAAGGAAACTATACACCTTTGAATAATAGAATAATTCAATTTGAATTCATTCGATATATCATTGATATTGATAGAGTTTACATATATAGTGTTTGATATCCTATAATGGTGGAGTCAAAAATCACCTTCAATCCCTCATATCTCTCTCCATGAATCTCTCAAACATCCCTAGGATCACTCACACTACAAAATAGCTACGTGAATTTTCTTACAACTCACTCAAATAATTAAACTATAAAAACTATATTATTAATATGAATTCTATAAACTCATTATTAATAATATTAAAATTTATTTAATAATGCTACACAATATTTTTGTAACATTCACTCCCCTATTGTTAACATTATTAATTCCCAATGTACACTCCCCTAATGTTGACAAGGTGGACAAAATAATCCCACTTCCTCTTGTAGCTTGCCTCCCATGCATGCTCATGATCTGGATGGTTTCGTAGGAAATCCAACAACCTCAACAAGGATGGTTTTATAGGACAACCAACAACCTCAATAAAGGATGGTTTTATAGGATGAACTACAACCTAAAAAAAAAGGATGGTTTTACGGGACAACAACAACCCAAATATTATCTCGCTACTTTTCCTTTATGCTTTCATCTTTCTACTATGTCTTTCCTTCAGAGGAATCATGTAGAACCACTTCTTACTGAATATAAACTGAATAGAGGGAAAATTTAACATTGAGACCATGTTCCAGTTCCCTCCTCAATGTGAACATTTCACTTATTCAAACAACTCTAAAATCATGCTGCAAATCTAAAATAAAAGAAATCACGCATACACACATATTACCTCCAGAGCTTCATGCAACCCTGTCATTAGGATCGACGAGAGGTCATTGATTGACCTCCAGCCTCTATTTCTTCCATCTTCCATGTAGAATATACTTAGTTACATAAAAATTATAAATAAATCTCAATATGAAATTCCCTCCTCAATTTGAACTTGGTCTTCGTCGTAAGAGAAAATGCGAAAATGCGAGCATTTTTTTTTACAATTTTCCTAATAATCACCTAAATGACACTTTTAGACTCACAAAATTGACAGACAAATAAATTGAATCTTATACAACAAGACGATACAAAATAAATACAATACTTGACTTACATCACAAATTTTAACTAACTTTGACAACGACAAGAAAAATCGATAATACATATAAATGATAAAAGAAAAAAGCTAAAAACTAAAAAATAAAAACTATCTAATAATCACTTCAAACAAATCATTAAAAATTTAGAATGCTTAAACAATAATATACAAATGATTAAACAAAACTAACTTCTTACAACTACGTAGTACTTTGAAAAAATAAATATAAAAAAACTTAAAATAAAAAGTCAACAAACTATAATGCCGTGATAATACTAGTAATAAACAAATTACTTTGACACTAAAAATATATATAAGATTATGAAAAGACACGTCTACACTAAAACATACTACATATTAAAAAAGACAAAACTTGAACCTTGAGAAAATCTGATTTTTCCAATCCTGTTGAAACCTAATTTGGAGAATACACTGCAAAATACGTGCCAATGAACTGCAGAATACTCGTCAAGGTATGCCAAGAATGAATCTCTAGGACGTAGGCATCTTTGGTAGTGACAAATACTCAAACAAGACTTTAAATCACATGGTTGAATCCATGTCACATTAAATGAAGAGGTACATGCACAATCCAGTAAATGATATTGTAGCAATAACTTGTCACAGAACAAATTGAAAATATACTCCAGAATTGAATGTTATAGCAGGCCGTAAGGGGGAAAACTCAACACAAAATCCTTGTCGTATTTTCCACATTTCTTCAGATCCCAGATGTGGGTTCATCCGAAATTTTGACAAAGTTTTTCTAGAAACAATTCTACAAACCCATTAAAAATTAGAGAAACCTAGATCATAAAATAGAAAATACGACACGTTCTTTTGAGAAGTTCTAACATATTTAAGCGATTGCAAAAGAATATACAACTTGAAGATGCCCTACACAAATCTCATAGAATTATCATTCCCGCTTTGATACCAAATATTATTTTGGTCTAATCTTTCTTTAAAACTAGAATACTAAAAAGGAAACTATACATCGAATAATAGAATAATTCAATTTAAATTCATTCGGGATATCATTGATATTGATAGAGGTTACATATATAGTGTTTGATCTCCTACAATGGTGGAGTCAACACTCATCTTCAATCCCTCATATCTCTCTCCATGAATCTCTCAAACTTATCTCCTAATATCTCTCAAACATCCCTAGGATCACTCACACTACAAAATAACTACGTGAATTGTTCTCACAACTCACTCAAATAATTAAACTATTACAACTATATTATTAATATGAGTTCTATAAACTCATTATTAATAATATTACAATTTATTTAATAATGTTACATAATATTTTGGTAATAGAAATGACTAACTATTGTTGGTTATTTGCTATCATATGCTTTGGTCACATGCACTTGCATTACCTAGATCCCCTTTTTTATCTCTAATGCGGTTGGAGGCATACTTTCCCCACACATTCCTTCATATGATGTAGATTCTTTCATATCTATAGGTATTCATCATTAAGTTTCATCTCATCTAATCTCATCTAATCTCTCTCATTGTAAGTCCACCTTTGTGGCCATCTATATTCCTTCATTAAGGGAATTTTTCTTCCATATTTCATGTCCTTCACGTTTCATTCTAAGTTTACATTCATAGCCATATTGATTCTTTCCTCGAACAATTTAATTCAACAATTTATCTTAAAGTCCATTTTGTGGCCGTGCTTTTCCCCACTTGGGGCATATTTGACTTTTCCTTTTTTCCTTTGTTTACCTTTATGGCCATACCTTCCCCTTTGGGGCATATTACTTCATCACTCAATTTTTCATTTTTCCTTATCAGCCATTTTTCATGTCCCATTGGGCACCATATCATTCATCCTCATCCCTTGTGGATGCATACCTATTCACTCGATTCCTCATGTATGAAGGATTTCACATACCCTTTTGCATATAGTTGTGCATATTTTGATGACTTGCCTATGACCCATTGGTCATCCCAGCCTGCAAGTGATCTTCACCCAATCAACGGTCCATAGAATATTATTTTCCATCTCCATTAAGACCACAATTTTCCCCTACGATGTGATATTGGATTCGTCACCATAGTTTTCATCATTATTGCGATCATTTTTTCCTCGGGCATCTTGCCTTGGTAATAATCTTGACTTTCCCATGTTTTTTTCACCCACCCTCCATTTTTCATCTACCTTTTTCAAATACGTAATTGATATCCCTTGACCTCATCTATCTTCGCTTGAGAGGGGAGCTCATAATCCATTCTTTTATCCTTATCCAACTCTCATCATTTTTGTCTCATGGCTTACTAGCCCAAACCACTCAACAAAAAGGGGAAAATGTAGACACCTAAATTCGGTATCTATACCCTCATCACCTGTGTGCACATATTTTATTCTATTTATCCCCCTTAATTAATTAAATTACTATCACCTATAAGTCCTATTTAATCAACATCCATTAATTAATTAATCATTCCTAACTTGACTTTCCATTTTGGAATGCTTTTATTCTAAATCTACACCTATGATTTTCCATACACTTTTTCCAACCTATCTCCATTACCAACTCATCTACACCTCATCCCTAAACAACCCCTTCCCACCTAATGCTTTAAATCATTCATCCAACTCCAAAAAGACAAGAAATCGTGCTAAAAACAAGAAATTCCTCCCATTGAGGAAAATTTCCCGTGATCGTGTGACCCAAACCGTCATCATCGTCAATGTTATAAATCCAATTGTTTTATTTCCATTCATCATTGAATGCATGTAAATTAGAATCTTTCCTCATATCTTATAGACAATCCTTCATGCCTGAATAGTTTAGAAGCCATTACAGACCTCTTAGACCTCCTTGCAATGTGCATGTGTCATTCGTGATCGGTCTTTTGTGATATTTTCATCATTCTACATTGTTTTAATCTACTTTATCATATTATCTTGTCTCTTGTACTTAAACTTTTGCATGTTCAGAACATTAATAGCAGAGCTCGTAAATTTTTCATCAACTTCTTTCTACAAATCTATAGTTCTTGGTTACTCATCTAGCTTTCATTTTCTCGGCCTTATCCATCTCTGTTACATTCATTTTGACCTTAACAAGTCACCATCAACTTGGCTTTAGTAGCCCTTTCTTTATATTCTAGATCCACCCTCATCACCTACATGTGCTTATCCTCTCTTATAGTTTGCTTAACTTTCATCCAGTCTCTCCGGACCACTACAAAAAATTAACTTGTTTACACCTAGTCACCATCGATTAGGGTCTTGGTTTTAATCCCTATCTTTAATCCCTTTTTTGTTGTTCTCCTAGTTTATATTCCTTCATATCTCCTCTATAGGTTAACTCTAGCATCTTCAAACTTCTCCCTTCCGATTGTATTCAAATCCCGCTAAGTCTACATAATTTTCTTTTTTCTTGATCTAGTCTCCCAAGTTGCCATCGACTTGCCCTTACATAGTCTGGGTCATCATCGACCCAGACCAGGTAACACTTATTTTATAGTTGTTTCAATCAAATCAAATTCAAATCCATTTTAATTAGTTCTAGATTCAGTATTCTTATTTTTTTGCATGTTATCTATAGTACTTTCTTTATTTCATCCTTTCTAAAAAATGGGGGTTGACATCCACTGAAGAAGTTAACACTTCTTAGGTTTGCTTTATTGGGAAATTCCCTCCCAAATCATCTAATCAAAATATTTTTTTATTCTTACTTGTAGATTTTATCTTATTATCAACAACAAAGATCAATAGCTTTCATGCACCCGTATCATCATATATCCGAGATAACATAAACCCTCCAACATTTCTAAGTTGTGTAGCTTCTTTAGTAGCTAGTGCATTAACTTTATTACGAATGAGAAATTACATCAAAAAAACTGTCAAGAAAAATAGATGTTGCATTTTCTTTTTAATCTTCTTCTTACACCTTTGAAACCTCAACCATGCAAACCTCTTCAAAGCCATCCGTTGGAAGAGACCCTAAACCAAAAATATTTCGATACCCTGAGAATCAAATAAGAGAAAGATTGGTAAATCATTCTCTAAAAGTTTCACTATCTCTATTGTTTTCTTAGTAGATACCGTCTCTACCAAAGTAGTCTAACTTTCATTCCGATCTATTGCTTCAATGGATTTTGGCATTTCTAATTCGTTCATCGTAATTAGCTTAGTGATGGGGATAGTTTCCTTAAAGGGGTATGGTCTATTTAATTGATTACCTAGGAGTTCAAACTCGTAATGAATCCCAATTTTATTTTTAATGTTTTTTCTATGCGAATGTCAAATGGTTTCGGGTCACCTTGAGCCATGAAGACCCTCCCCAAATAAAGAATATTACTTCTTGAAATAAAGTAGAAATAATAACCTTCATTCAATGAATCCAAGGTCAACCGAGGATCATATTATATTTGGTTTCCTATCTATTGTGTACATAATTTGTTAGCAATGCAAAAAGAGTTAGAACTAACACCTAGTAGTCCTAAAAAAAAGCTAAATCAAAATCAATGCACCATCATGCTTAGAGCTTAAGAAAGACTAATCTACTAACATCCTTGCATTAGAACATGAAAACATATTCAAACTAACATGTTAATCCATTAATCTCTATCTCTATTAAATGTTATCCAAATGAAGTGAACCTATTTAGATCCTTAGCAATCAAAGGTTTGATTTTATGTTTGAATCCCAAGGTTTTCAAGAATGGAGTCTTTTCAATCCATGGCTACAAGACCATTTGACATATCCCCATATGACTTCAAAACTTGGATGGATGAATACAAGAAATGAAAAAGTAGCTAGATTCTCCAATGAAGAATGCCCAAGATGACAAAATGGCTATAGACTTAGGCTCTATGCTCATTTAGGTGTGTAAAGGTGTAAATAGAAAGGTAGGAGGAGGGCTCCTTATATAGCCCAATGGATAGAAGAATCTCTACATCCCTCTTCATGTGGGATAAATGGAGAGGTTGGGTTAGTTGTGGATAAGGGAGGTTTAGAAAGGGTTAAGTCAACCTTAGGAGAGTTTAGTTTGTCCTTTAGTGACCCATGGGGTTTGAGGGGATTTATTAATTAACCAAAGTGATTAATTAATAGGTGTGTAAGCTTATAGAATATTTTTAGAGGAATAATTAGCATGATTTAGATTATGAGAGGGATTTAATCAAATAAGTGATGATTTATTGATTTAATGGAAGAGGAAGCTAATTAATTAATAATAATTAATTAGTCTAGATAGAAAGAGGAATTAATTAATGGAAGGTCATTAATTGGTATATTTAGATAAAAGGGTTAATTAACTAGCATAATGTAGCTAATTAATGGTGATATAAGAGGAAGTGTGCTATATTGATGATATGTCATCAATTTATGGGAAAGATATAATTAGCACAATTTAAGTATTTAAATTACTTAGGTTAAATTATAGGTGTCTACATTTTCCCCTCTTTGGGGTGGTGTAAGTGATGCCACTTCAAATATAGTAGACAAATAAATTTTGAAAGCGTAGAAGAAAAATTAGTAGAAGTGAGAGATGCCCCTCGAGTGTCGATGGGGTGATGAGAGAAGGTGATTGACAATTAAAAAAGGTGAGAGAAATGGAAATAGAAGAATGGGCAGGAGTAAGATGCCCTAGGTGAATAAGAAGAATAGTGTTGATAGGAGAATGATGTAGAAGAGGAATGATAGATGGAAAGAAAAGAGAAAGCTTTCATCCAGTGTATTAAAACAACTTTATTTTCATCATATTGCCAAAGATCTACGTCATTGGTCCTTATTAAAAATATAAGCATATGAAAAAGTAGAATGACATGAAAAGCCATACTACAAACAATTGTCCATTTTTGAAAAACACCAACTCCATGCAACATACAAAATGTAATGCAATACGAGAAAGTAAAAGATGCCTAACTCCTTGCAACATACATAATGCAATGCAATACAAAAAGTAAACAAGCTAACCTAACAGAGAAACATAATGCAATGTTTTTGTTATCAAGCTTTGATTCTGACCTATGTGAATTAATGACAAGGGTTAAAAGATGGTGCCCCAAGCAAGGATACATGCAAGGGGAATAATGGAGGACACTTGGGTCCTATGAAAAGAAATCGTGCACTATGAAACAATACCAAGCAACTCATTGTGCCTAGAGTACAAACATAGTAAGAAAACCAACTTTGTTGATGGAGGTAGATCAAGATGATCCATGAGTCACACACAAGAATAGGTGAGAACCAAAGAGTGATGTTTTGTAGGATGATTTATATTGTTTTTGATTTTTTAGAAACATATTTGAATGTTTTTTTATTTTCTAAAGTTTTCTAAAGCTATGTATAGGAAGACAATGAAGCATGGATTCCCCTAATGATAGATGGGATGTAAAAGGAAAAATGCCACACATACGAGAAAGTGAAGATGTGATATGCCCCAATGATTAGGTGGGATTATTCAAAGACAAACTCTCTTCACAGATAGAAGGGGGATCAAGGCCAATATAAAATAGGTTCAATCATGAGGGAGCAAGGATGCCCCCAACGTAAGTTGGCCAAGAAACACATGATAGAAAGGAAGTGGGTGATTGATTTATTAAAGGGGGACAAAGGTGTCCAAAAACATAGAAAAAAGGCCATCCTATACACATGGATGTTCTAAATGATTTCTGAAGAATAGAGGATGCTATGAAAAGATTTAGAAGTTGGTTGATGAAAAAGTGATTATCCCAAGGTACAAATCTTGAGACAAGACATGCTGCTAAAGAAAGAGTTTAAACAAGGTCCAAAAAGTGACACTTGGTAACATACTAATCTGTTTACTCATCGAGATCCCATGTGTGTGCACGTGGAAATGAATTACCTCTTGAAGGAAAGATTTGATAGATATTAAGTGAAGACACTAGCCAATGTGTAGGAATGATTTAGTTTGAAAGGTGATTTGTGAATGGATTGTGGAAGGAGATCCGTACATTTTCTCTACTGCAGCTAGGCGTCCACAAGCCCAATGATGGAGATGCATTTGATTCTAATCACAACATTCTCTCTTTTCCAGTCAGTGTCTATATCCTTGGTAGAGATTATTGGAAATACCCCAAGAGAGAGTTATATATAAATTTTCTTTTGCTTTTTGATTGATTGATTTTATTTCTTTTGCTTTTTAAAACTTATTTCAGCTCTCTTGTTTAAAAGGGGTTAAGAACCATTGATGGCTTGATGGAAGGATGTGGAGGTGATTGTGATGAAGACATTGGCTAGTGTCAACAAATACATCTAAAAGTTCTTCACAACAAGTTTATTAGATGAAAATAGTGATAGGATCTCTAAGAGGTCATTCATTCTTTAATTTACCAAGGTTATGAAAGACCAAGGTCAAATGGATACCATAGAGATAAATGTCACAAAATGCATGCAAATAGGCTAACCACAATAAGATCGAAGGGATGAAAATGGTGGATGAATTGTAGATGAATATGAAAGAAAGGAAGAAAGAACATCCATGTGTATGTAATACCTGATTGCAATGTTTGATCTTTGTACCTTTGATTTTTTTTTGTAATGTTTTAATGTTTTCTCATTTTTTTTTTTTTGAACTATTTTATGATTTTTTTATTTTTGAATTGTTTTATGATTTTTGTTATTTTTTGAAAGTTGGGACCAACAATGTCAATCTGCATGATAGGATCCAACAACAATGTGTGTGACTTCCTTGATAAGGGAGACTAAGCACGTTTTTTATCAAGAGTGATATTATCCCTGATCTCGATGATCGTGGTGAGTTCACACTCAACAAATGATTGTGATTTGTTTTGAAACATGGGTTTCATATGTGGGAGTTTGAGTTCCCTATCCATAGGTTTTTGCACTTTGTGCCATACTTGATGGGTACATTGGTGTGCATTCTGGAATCACGTTTTGATTTTGAATTTTATAATTTTTGAGTTGTTGGGAGCTTTGGAGCTCTTCGGATTTTTGATCTTAGCTTGATAAAGAACATGTCTAGATTTCTTATAAGCTAATGCTTGACTTTTTTGATCCGAGAAGTGAGAGAAGAATGTGGATGTTTAGAATTGATGAGAGGAATAAAATGGGCTTGCCACAATATTTGGTAGAAGAATAATGTGATGGATAAAAAGGATATGGTCCAAGGATTGAATAATATGGGCTATCGGGAGGTGAGCCATAGATAGAAGATGAAGGGCTACTAGGATGTGGCCCAAGAATAGAAGAAGAAGGGCTACTAGGACGTGACCCATAGATGTAAGATGATGGGCTACTAGGATGTGGCCCAAGAATAGAAGATGATGGACTACTTGGGGGTGATCCATACATAGAAGACAAGGGGCTAGTTGGACATGCCCCAAGAATAGAAGATAATGGACTACTCAAAAATGTCCCACAAATAAATAAGAGGGAGGGCTACTAGAAGGTGACCCACACCTAGATGAAAGATGAAGGGCTACTTGGCGTTGACCTCATAAGAGATTGTGATTGAGGAATTATGATAGACAAAGAGTGATTGGGTGATGAGAAGATAGGCCATGGATCAATGTAAGACCAAGGAGTTTCATCACATAATGAATAATGTGAAGATGGAAGAATAAGAGGAGGATCAAGTTGCATGATTTGAGGCTCTTCCTCTATTTCTTGATAAAAGGAATCAACCTTTTCCTCACAATATGTGGACGCATTGAAGTCTAAAGAGAATCCTTGTTTCTGATATCTGCTAAAGGCATATATTCATGTGCCCCTATAAATGCCCTGATTGTTTCTTCATTCTAAAAGAGATCAATTGGTATGAGTTGTTGATCAACCACAGGGGTTGATTGGAAGAAAGAGATTCAATTGGTGTGGAAGACTTAGAAGATGTTTGATGATGATTGATAGAAGAAGATGATGATGTGGGGACGAAGAAGATGTGGAGCTAGATGTCTCGGGAGTAGAAGAAGGTGGTGTGGACCTACCTATATGATGGTATATCATCTGTAAACTAGTAGGATTAATTCCAAATTCTGCACATTGCGACACATGGGTCAATTCAGAAATTTGACTAGAAGGAATTTGAGTCACACATGAATCTTCAAAGAAGGAAGAATTTGTGGGGGTGATTGATGAAGAAGGTCCTACGAAGAAGGGGAGGACCTGTGATTCAAGAATCGCATTAGATGAATAATAATAAGGGTCCTACAAAGAAAGAGAGGATCGTGATTCAAGAATTGTATTAGATGTTTGATTAGAGGGATTTGGAGTCACATGTATCTTCAAAGGAAGAAGACATCATTGAGGCGACTGATAAAAGGGGTCCTGTGAAGAAAGGGAGGACCGCGACGTAGGAGTCATATTAAATGTATGATGAAGAGGGTCATGCAAAGATAGGGAGGACCATGATGTAGGAGTCACATTAGATGAATGATGAAGATAATTTTTGTGAGAAAAATAAATTTAGAGGAGGAGAATGTTGTTTAGGTGATTGATAATAGAGGTCCTGCAAAGAAGGGGAGGACCATGACTTAGGAGTCAAATTAGATGAATCTGAATAGTAGTTTGGATCTGAATCATCAGAAGATTTAGAGGAAATATTTGGATTGGAATCCTTCAGAAGAAGAGGAAATGTTTGGATTAGAATTAAAAGAAGAGTGGGGGAACTTGAATAATAATTTGGATCAGAAGTGTCCAAACCATACCACCGACTATGAGATGAAGGTGAGGAAATGGGTTACCCGGATGGGTTCTCTAGCAATGAAGAACCAAACGAGGTTTGGTCATGATGGGCATATTTTGATGTGAACACCAAAAATTTGATTCCTTATTGTCGTATGTATAAGGGACCTTGTGATAATCAGTCATTTTGGCATGTTTGGGTTTCAAAGGCCTAGACCTAGATTGTATGATCAAACTTCTTCAAAGTGAAGAAGGTTTCATGTTGATTTGGGCAACATAATGACAACCAACTAGACATTTCATAAAGATGGGATGCTTGTGTGATTTTCAAAAGGAAGCTAAGGAAAACATACATCGTGAGGACTCAAGATTGATAATCCAACAAGGGATGGAGGCGTAAATGTCAAAGGATTGATCAAAATTTTAGCAACATAAAGGATACAAAGGAAATATTTCCAATGTTTGATTGATGCAAAAGTTGCTTGAATGTTTTTGCCAAGGTTTGAAAGATGTGTTCAAAAATGATCATGAACTTAGGAAAAAACAAGAAGATCAAGAGGATCAAAGACCCAAAAGATTGTCCTAGAAATGAATTTATAAGATGGATAAACACAAGGAACAATCACAATGAGACACAATCACACAAAGTTTGTTTTAAATAAAGAATCAATAAATCAAATGGAGTAATTCCTAAGTTTGTCCAATCAATAATAGTTTGACATGTAAGATGATGTAAGATGAAAAAAATGTCACCACTTATGCCAAGTTCAAAAATGAATGAGACATAAGTAATAACTAAAGGTTGATACGATTTCCAAACAAGGTATACTAAAAGCAAGTTTAGATCCAATCAAGACCTAAATCTCAAAAAAGTAGAAGTTACAAACATGAACGATGCAACAATACCACTAAGATACGTTAACCAAACTTTACGGAAAAGTAAGGTATTAGTATCGAAATAACATTATTACGATGCGCACAAAGGTAACAATAACACTTTCCAAAATCAAGGTAATGTTTGAAGGCAAACTAAGGCTAAAGTATACCAAGGAATTGTTACAATTCATGTAGCATAACGTTACAATCTAGACACTTAGGTCGAGTTTGTAAGAAACAAGATGTAAGTATCAAAATTGTGGCGATATGATACAAGAAAGATAACACCTCAAAGGAGATTAAAGTGATGAATCAATCCTAACTATGATGACGATCTTGACTTGGGTATCAAGATCAAAAAGGCTACCAATGATATGAAAACATCTCCACACACTTTAGACATTTAACAACTCAGCCGTAAACATGGATGAGCATAAACAGACACAAAAGTGGTGAATACAATCAATTAGCAACACAAGGGTAGTCACTCTTATTTTAATCAACAAAGTGTCAAAAGAAAGTGAAGGAAATAGATCAATTGGGGTTGAAAAATGTTGGCCTCACTTTGGTAGAGTTTTGCCTCACCTTAGGGAAAGTGAAAAACTAAGCAAAAGTAACACTTCACATTTCATGATGAACAATATCTCTCAACTCAAATTGGCTTTGATGTGGTCCAAGTTGGCTCTTGGTCAAAGATAGCTTCCTAGGTGGTTCACTCAACTAGGTGTCACAAGTCATCTAAGAGCGAGCTCGATTTACCCAAAAAGTCACACTGACTAATTTGGGAGTATCTCGGCTTTACTTTACCCCTTCAAGCACAATGGGCAATAAATGTGTCCATTGTGTACTCTCACTGGGGTCACAATGATACGAGACGACTTGTGATGCTAAATCTCACAAATGGTAATACTAGTCAAGTAGGTTGTGTGGAGCACTTCCCATTTCGTCCACAAGGTTCCCTCTTGCGTGGACTACTTTGGGGTTCCTAGGACCACCCCCATTATTATAGCTTAAGGCTTATGCCAAAGGGGTTATGTCCTAGTTTTAAGTGGATGGGATGTACCCTTATCCAAACCTACAAATATAGTGTGTTGATTGTGGTGTGTTTTTTTATCTTTTTAATTGGATGTGGTTTTCTTGAACACCTTTTGGCAACTTGCATGGAAATTGTATTAGTAGTTTAATTTTGTTTCAATTCCACCTTTTTTTGACAAGCATTTTTGGTCTGCACAATGGATTAGTAATTTTCCAAAAACACAAAAGAGGATAAAACATCATTTTTGATTCTCAAGATCATCCTAAGATGCAAGAGAAGAGCATACGTGACGTAGAATCCAACTATGAAATAAAAAATGGAAAAAACTTAGTTCAAATGCAATATTTTTTCATTTTAACCAATTTGACATTCATCCTTTTAAGAACAAGCATTAAGTTAAATGAGATGTTTTCTAAAGAATAGACAAGGTGTAGAATCATTTCTGATTCCCAAGATCACCTAAAAGGTGTGAGGGAAGAGCATACACGATCCTAGCCTCCTAAACAAAAATGCAACATTCATTAACTTTAATCAAGAAAAATTAGCATAAATTATCTTCAAATATACTATGCAAAAATAGAAATTAGTCTCAAATAAACCCTGCAAGGTGTTAGAACATCAAAGACCAAATTTTGCAAAGCATTTAGACATGTTAGAAATGACTAGTTTTCTAAAAATGAAAACCTTAATTTTTGGTAACTCAAAACCCCAAATTTATGTTTTCATTGTGTAGTTTGCTTCAATACCTTTCTAATGCAACAAAAATATAGTCATTTCAAGTTTGGGAGAAAATTTATGGCCTCGGAAGATTGCTAATGATGCATATGATAGGATTTGTGTACCTACGCTAGGATTTGTGTTGTGCACTAGGATGTGTGCTTGCACTAGGATTTATGTGTTTTGACATAGAATTTTTGTGCTGCACTAGGATTTGTGTGCCTCTTCTAGGATTTTTGTGCCTACGGTAAGGATTTTGTGCATGTGCATGCGCTACCTTTAGGGTGCTTGTGCTACCATGTGTAAAAAAACACAATGAGAGTTATGCCTACATGCATAGAATGATGTGTGCACTCCCTTTCTAGGTGATGTCAAAAATACATCATTTTAACATAAACAACTTCAAAAAGGTCAAATTTTAATATGTTAGCTCAAAATTGACAACAACCCATCAAAATTAAACCCCTAAACAAGACTCAACACATGCAAAGTTAGCAAAATCATAAGAAATTTAACATTATTTCACACATGTGCATATCAAGGGTTAGCCAAATATTGAAATAACAACAAAAATTGAACTACAATGCTAAGGGACTAAGGACCCATCCCACCGAGTGCATGCCAAATGTGTACATGAATTTGTTAGCAATGAAAAAGAGTTACAACTAACACCTAGTAGTCCTAAAACAAAGATAAATCAAAATCAATGCACCATCATGCTTAGAGCTTAAGAAAGACTAATTTACTAACATCCTTGCATTAGAACATGAACAAATATTCAAACTAACATGTTAATCTATTAATCTCTATCTCTATTGAATGCTATCCAAATGAAGTGAACCTATTTAGATCCTTAGCAATCAAAGGTTTGATTTTATGTTTGAATCCCAAGGTTTTCAAGAATGGAGTCTTGTCAATCCATGGCTACAAGACCATTTGACATATCCCCATATGACTTCAAAACTTGGATGGATGAATACAAGAAATGAAAGTAGCTAGCTTCTCTAATGAAGAATGCTCCAAGATGACAAAATGGCTATAGCTTAGGCTCTATGCTCATTTAGGTGTGTAAAGGTGTAAAAAAAGGTAGGAGGAGGGCTCCTTATATAGCCCAATGGATAGAAGAATCTCTACATCCCTCTTCATGTGGGATAAATGGAGAGGTTGGGTTAGTTGTGGATAAGGGAGGTTTAGAAAGGGTTAAGTCAACCTTAGGAGAGTTTATTTTGTCCTTTAGTGACCCATGGGGTTTGAGGGGCTTTATTAATTAACCAAAGTGATTAATTAATAGGTGTGCAAGCTTATAGAAGCTTTTTAGAGGAATAATTAGCATGATTTAGATTATGAGAGGGATTTAATCAAATAAATGATGATTTATTGATTTAATAGAAGAGGAAGCTAATTAATTAATAATAATTAATTAGTCTAGATAGAAAAGAATTAATTAATTGAGGAAGTTCATTAATTGGTATATAAAAAGGGTTAATTAACTAGTGTAATGTAGCTAATTAATGGTGATAGAAGAGGAAGTGTGCTATATTGATGATATGTCGTCAATTTGCAGGAAAGAGGATAATTAGTGCAATTTAAGTATTTAAATTTCTCAGGTTAAATTATAGGTGTCTACATATATTATAAAACTCATTTATAATTATCTTAGGGCCAAGAGTGATAGGGAGAATGATAATACCAATGGATGTGGCCTTAAGGCTATCATAACCCCTTAGCATGTTTCTTGTGGGGAATATTTCATTTCTCCATACCCCATTTTATGTAAGAAATAAAAAGGAACAATGTTAACAACATCATCATCATCAATCATCACTCTTTTTACATAGTTGTTATAGATCCATACTTGCAAATACAATGTAGGATCACTTCTTTGTGATAATTTGGCATATGTATACATATTATTAATGTCGAACACAAATATAGTATTTCTCTCATGTTTTCATGGAGGATATAAATCAAAATATATATGATTAATTTTGGATTCTAGGGAGGTGTGACATGCATGAGATGACCAATAACTAGAGCTTCTATTGGTGAGAAAATTTGTCAGGTGGACAAATTGGTGGGTATCTACTAATGCTCTAAGACTCTATGTCCCTCTACTTGAATGGTTCAGCTCCATTTATTATGTATGAATGAAAATGAAATATGTGGGTGGCCTAGAGGCTGGAGATCTAACATGAACACTCCACTACATATGCAAAAAATCCTAAAATTTCTTGCGTAAGGGAGGAATTTGTTGAGTAAGTGGGAGAGGGAGTTGGAAAAACAAAGGGGGTATTAATATCTCAAGTAGGAAATTAAAATCTTGTAGACTTTAATTAGAGTACTTCAAACACATATATATTGAAAGAAAAAAAAATCACTAGCATCAAGACAAGATAGAATTAGGAACATAAAGTTTAGTAATTCTCTCATCAAGAAAATAAAGAAATTATTTTCATCTTCATTGATATTTTAGTGAAGTTGTACATAGTAAGGAAATGGAATAAAATGAGAGAAAGATAATATAAGAAAAATTATCTTTTATTTACTTCAAGTAGTAATCTCTCCTTGAACATGCAAAATTTACAACACTTAAGAATGAGGGTGTCATTATAATTTATAGACCTTTAGAAGACTTCACCTACCCCTTATATGACTTTTAATTTTTCCCCTTACAACATGTGACTTTTTATATTCCTAGGAATAAAATCAAGTCCCCTTTTATTAATTAAGGGTAACTTATTACATTATAAACTATAGTCACATTTAAATGAATAATACAAAATAAGAATAGGAAAAAATGAAAAGTGCAACCCCAATGAAGAAATAGAACATGGAGGAGGGGAGAAAGGGGAGAGAAAAAAGAGAGAGAGAGAGAGAGAGAGAGAGAGAGAGAGATAACTATTTCGATGAAGACCTGTTGCCAATGGACTCTTGGATAACTCTTCAAAGGAAATCTCAATTCCTTTGAATTGCTTACTGAACCTTTCCTCTCTAGGTGAAACTTTATCAACCTAATGGATGTGAAAAAAATTAGTGATTTGATCTAAGTTTTATGAGAGAGTTTATGTTCTTGATTACGAGTAATTGGGATTGCCGAAATTTTACGGTTTTTGAAATGAATATTCTTATTTTTTCCAGAGACTACAAAGTATCTTCATTGAATGAGAATGGATATCCGGCCTCCTTTTTTACTAGATCTTAAAAGGCTTCAACAAATCATCTATTGAAGTGTCTTCATTGACTCTTTTGGAACTCCTACCTTTTATATTTAACATTGGAATCCTTCTGCATCTTTTCAACATCTTCCTCATATGAATCAAGCTCTCCAATAGCACGGTTCATCATTTTTTATCGAGAGACCAAATTTTGATCCTATATTTGAGACAAGTCATCTAATCTTGAAGATAATACACCTTTTATTATCATGAGGGATGATTTTACCTTGCCCAAATCAATGACTAGTGTATACACTTCATCCCAATTTTCCTTCTCTACTTCAATACCTTCTTGTGTTGTGATTATTTTCACCGACCATGGAACCCATGTATTTGAAAATGTCAATATTTCTAGAAGAAACACCTTGCCTTTTTTCAAGATCATGTTCACCCACTTGTCATTCGCTCTTCCCTACATGGTGAACCCTTGTTTTTTTCTAATAGAATAAGGGTTGAAGCTACTAATGGGAGTAAATTATTTTGTTGGGAGAGAAGTGGAAGCATTTAGGTCCAAGATTACATGCTCGTATGAATTAAGGGTCCTGATATGGTCTTTCACTTGGTCCAACTTCTCCTTATACTCTTGATTTCTCACAAGGAGGTGAGTGGAAGACTCCTAAAACAAATGAACATCACCCTCATGTATCACTAGGCCCATGGGGATTATGCTCATCTCATAGTCATCCAGGGTCATTTCTTCGATAGGTTTGATTACCTTCAACCTAACTACCTCTACATAATGGTTACCTAAGGTTCCACTTAAAAGAGAGAATCCACTTGAGCCAATTTTCCTTTCTTTCCTTTGACCATCGAGGTGATAGTCAAGAAATCGTAGCTAATTCTATAGACACCTAAAATATGCTTCCTTGGTTTTAATGCTAATGTGGTACTAAATTTTGTCTATCTCCTCATTTCATTATAATTAGTGTTTCCCACTAATCAATTAATTAACTATTATTAGTTAATTAAGCCTTTTAACATGCATTTAATCAATAAACCCTTTTATTGGCTAAATCCACTTTCAAATGCTTCCAATCTTATCAAATTCCTCCTAAATCACCTCCAAATAGCCTAAAAAGATTATTCTAGCCTATTAATTAATCCTAATTGATTAATTAAAGCACCTCTAACTCCCATGAGTTGCTAACTCACTAGTTAAATCATCTAATCATGGTTAATTAGCCTAGAGTTACTTTATCATTTGTCCCACATTCATTGTGATTCAAGCTTTCCCCAAATAGAAAGCTATAAAAAGGACCAAGCTCCTACCTTCACACCTTACACCATACTTTGAATAGTATCTCATATAAAACATATGATCAAGAGAGCTTTCTCCATTAATTTGGCATAATCTACTTTGCATCAATTCTACCATTGTTGAGTAGTAGAAGAAGATCCAAGCTTGGCCTTGTAGCCATTCTTTGGTGAGATCTTCTCCCTCTCTTTGGAGAACAACATAATTTGATTTTCATAGATCTAATTAGGTTCATTTTAATTAGCAATCATTTAACTTAGTAAGAATGCTTATAGATTAGATGAGTAATTTCATGTAATTTTCATTATGCATTCTCATAAGCTATGATCTTGATGGTTCATTGATAAATTTGAGCTTAGCTCTAGACTACTAGGTGTTAGTCTTTTTAGTTAGCTATTGCAAAATTTTAGCATGATCACATTTGGCATGCCCGGTGGGACTTACTCCATTGTCCTTTGCATTCATTTTCAAGATTTTTAGATTAGTTTCAATTTTTTTATTTACTAACCCTCTTTTGCATTTTTAGATAAATATGAAGTTTCTTAACTAGTTTAGTTAGGATTGCTTTGTTTTTGTGCTCTTTACAGGATCAAAGGAGGTGAGGTGTTGTCAAATTGGATCAAATTGAGAAATTTTGAGATTTTTGACAATTTTTTGTCAAAATTCCCATGTTTTGATCATCTATAGGAAACCAGTGCTAGTGTTATTCATTACTCGGTGTTCAAAAGGTCATGTTGGTGTTCAAAGTCACGTGTAGGTGTCTCTTAGTTTACAATTTGTCTACTCTCTATCTATGTGTTTTTGTAAGAGGCATATTATGGGTGTTCAAAGGGTGTGTTCAAAGGGTGTGGTATTTCTGGCCATGTATATGTTGCACTATTTTTCAAAGGCTTTTCTCATTATTGAAAGGGGAGTACGTATTTTGTCATCTATGTCCACGTTGGATCTCTGAAGGCCATAACTTTGTGTACCAAACTCAAAACGAATTATTTTTTTACATTGAAAGGTATTGAAGTGAACTACGCAATGGAAACATAAATTTAAGACCACTAACATAAAATTTATGGTTTCCTTTATTAAAACTATTTATTTTCTAACATGTCTAATGCTACTTTATGAGTGTTGTATTTTGATATTTTACTTGATTTAGACCAAAGATTTGTATTTTTATTTTGCACCTGTTTTTGGTGATTTGAGAGGTTTTCTTAACTATTTTCTGCATCTTTTTAACATTTTTTAATCATATTTCATTACAAATTTTTCTTAAGAATGAACCTTTTATGAATGCATTTTTTGTTTCCTTTGATTTAATATTTTCCATTTCTATCTAGTTAGGCTAAAGTTTGTGTATGCTCTTCTCTTGCACCTTAGGGTGATCTTGAGAATCAAAAAAAACTTTTAGTTTTCATTTTCTAACATTTTGGTTAAATTGGAAACTTAATATTTCATTTTTGGCTTAAGGGAATGAACAAATTATCAATTTTGTTTAAAGTTCATTTGATTTAAATTTTTCCTTTACATTTATCTAGTTGGATCAAATCATTGTGTATGCTCTTCTCTTGCATCCTTGGATGATCTTGAGAATCAAAAGCAACTTTGAGTTCACTTTCTATTGGAAATTACTAAAATCATTTGTGTGTAGGACCTAATATTTTCAAAGACTTGGGATCTAAAAAAACTCTAACTACACATGTGTTGCAGGTTTCAATGGTGTTCTAAACCTCATTTCTTAATCCGAAAGATAAAAACACACCACATTATTCAACACATTGTACTTTAGGTTTTGGTTAAGAGCTATGGCTCATCCACTTTAAACTGGGGGAAGTATCTTGGCATAAGCCATAAAACTCATTATGAGGATTACCCTAAGAACCCTAAAGTAGTTCACACCTTGAGAGAAATGGTGAACGAAACGGGAAGTGCTCTGCTACCCAACTGAACTAGTATGCCTTTGTGAGATTAGCATCAAAATTATCTTCACGTGACCCTAGTGAGATATAATTGAACACAATTTATTGCTCATTGTATCAAAGGGGTAAAGTAAAGTCGAGATACTCCTTGATTTAGTTAGTGTAAATTTCTTGGAAAACCACACTCATCAGAGAGATAGTTTGTGACACCTAGAGAGTGAAACAATAGGAAGCTTGTGGCTTGGAGCCAACTAGACTTTATCCATCATGTTCTACAAAGATCTCTCAAAACAAAAACTTTTTTGGAGTCAAACCTTGTTATTGAACAAGGGGAGAGTCCATTAAAGTTGAAGCCTAGTGTTATTCATCAAAATTTACAAAGTGTTACTTTGTCCTAGTTTTTCACTTGTCTTAAGACAAGGTGAAACTCTGCCAAAGTTACGCCAAGTATTTTTCATCACCACTTGGTCTACTCCTTTTTTCTTGTTGCCCATTTTGGGACAAAAGAGAACATACATACATAGTGCTATCAAAGATTGTGTCCACCACTTTTGCACCCACTTACATCCTTCCTTATTGTGACTACGATAGTAAGTAAGTTGAAAGTGTGTTGGTACATATTTATATCTTGGTAGCCATTATCTCGATACCCATATCAAGACTTCATCATTGTAGTTAGGTTGTCTCATCATTGAATTCCTTTGAGTTGTTACACACTTTCATCACATCATATCCATACAATTTTGATACTTACATCTTGTTTCCTTTGTGAAACTTGATCTAAGTCTCTAAGTTGTATTGTTACATTGCTCGCATAAATAACAACTTCTTGATATACTTAGACTTAGTTTTGATCCCAACATTTCCTTGAGTTTTGAAAAGTGTTTTTACTCTGCTTCACATTGTGGTAACATCATTTTGATACTAAAATCTTACTTTTTCCATAAATCTTGATTAACGTGTCCAAATAGTGTTGTTGTGTTGCTCGCATTTGTAGCCTCCTTTTTCATAGACTTGGACTTTGTTTGTTTTTAAAACTTGTTTTAGTATACCTTGTTGGGAGATCATGTCAACACCTTCTTAGTATTTAGGTCTTGTTTATTTTAAACTTGACCTAAGTGGTGATATTGTGTTGTCACTATTTGCACTAAACCTATACTTGAAAATGTAGGGAGTAACTATTTTTGTGATTGGATCATAGTCTTGTACTTGATTGTTGTGTCCTAGATACTTGTTGCTACATGTACCTTTTATAGTGTGTCATTATTTATTCATTGGTGTCCTTAGTGCATATTGCCTTTGGACTTATTACCATTCTTTGATTGACATTCTTTGTGATGATTTGACATCATTACATTACTTGGTTTTGTCCTAGGGTCCATTTTAAATCAACCTTAGAAAAACCTAGTTCATTATGCCTCCTATCACAAGGATGGGGCATCAAAAATTAGGGTCAATCCCTTTTTTTTTCTAGGTTCATTGTAGTACATGTACACATTTTTCAAACCTTAGAAAAAACATTTCCTATCAAGCAACTCTTAAATCAAATTGAACATTGGAAAAGTTTCCTTTGTATCCTTTGTGTTGCTAAATTTTGATCAAACATTTTGACATTTACACTTCCAAACTTGTTTGTCCAAACCTTGTTGGATTGTCAAAATTATGTCATTACGATATTTGTTTTCCTTAGACCCTCTTTGGAAAATCACACAAGCATCCCCATATTTGTAAAATGTCTAGTTGGTTTTCTGTTATGCTACTCAAATTAACATAGAACTTTCTTCACCATGAAGGAGTTCAATCACACTATCTAGGTCTAGGACATTTGTATCTAACAATGCCAACAATGACTAATTATCACATGGTTCCTTATACTTACGAAAATAGGGAATCTAGGTTTTGGCATTTCCATCAAAGGATGCCCATCATGACTAAACCTCATTTGGTTCTTCGCGCTAGAGAACCCATTTAGTTACCCTTTCCCACCTTCATCTCATAGTTGGTGGTATGATTTTGATTCAATCTAAATTATTCTTAAATTGATTCCCTCGGTATTCTTTAAAGATTCTAATATGAGCTATTCCTCTATTCCTCTAATTCAACTCCTAAGTCATGGTCCTCCCTTTCTTCATAGGACCCCATTTATCAATCACCTCAAAAATCTTCCTCCTTTGAAGATTTGTGTGACTCAAAGTCCTCTAATCAATCATCCAAGTCGACTCCTACATCACAATCTATTGACTTTCTACATGATCCTCTTTGTTTCTCGACAATATGTCATCTTCTAGGAAAGCCAATACCAACCAATTTCAAATCTACATCTTCTTCCACTCACGAGACATCTATGAATCCAAATCTACTTTGTCTCTTGAGTCATCATCTTCTAAATCTTCCACACTAGTTGGACCCCTTTCTTCTAATCAACCTACTATGGTCAAAGAAAACAACCCATACCGATCGATTTCTTTTAAAAATGAAGAAGTGATCAAAGAATTTATGGGGCCACATGATGACATTCCCTAGAGGATTACAAGAAAGGATTCTCTTTATACTTTGATATGTTCACGTATTGTGGGGAAGAGGTTGATTCCTTTTTTCAGAAATAGAGGAAGATCCTAAGATCATCAAACTTGATACTCCTCTTGTTCTTCCATCTTCTCATTCTTCATTGCATGATGAAACACCTAGTTCTAGCATTGATCCATGGCCTATCTTTTCATCACCAATCAATCTTTATCTATCATGATTCCTCAATCACAATCTCACCTTGGGTCACCACCTAGTAGCCCATCATCTTCTTCTATATGTGGGCCACCTCCAAGTAGCCCTTCATCATATAGCCCTTCATCTTCTATTCTGGGTCACATCCTAGTAGCCCATTATCTTCTATTTGTGGGTCACCTCCTAGTAGCCCATT